>BHEV01007756.1:0-18582 GCA_004319985.1 Emydocephalus ijimae
TGGATAGGCAGTGGTTAGTCAGATCTAGGATGTGCTTGGGGGGGTTGTATTTGTTTTGGATGGCTGTCAAGGCTTCTTTTAATCTGGCCACATGGGAAAGAAAAACTTCAGTGATGGAGCTTCCATGACTTCTGAAAGCAAGCCATTCCACTGGTTAATTGTTCTCACAGTCAGAAAATTTCTCCTATATTCCTGGATTTCTCTTTGATAATCTTCCCTTCGTTACTCCTTGCCTTGCCCTCAGGTGCTTTGGAGAATAGGTTAACCCCCCTTCTCTGTGAAAACCTCCTCAAATATTGGAAGGCTGCCATCATGTCTCATAGTCCTAGCACTGCATGTGGTTTTCTACCCTAATTTGAAAAGCCTTCTCTAAGAAGTTGAGACTTCTGCAAGTATCTGCCCCATCTCTCTGGACTGTTGCTGGAAAAACGAAAAGAGGAATGGGAAATTCTTTCCTCTTGGCTCTTGTCACTTTCCTTACTTGTTTTTCCATCTCCTTGTATCCCACCCACAGAGAGAATCTGATTCTTAAAAGAGGAAGTTTTCCTCGAGCACAGTGGTTGCCAACCGGTGGGCCAGGGACTACTGGTGGTCCATGACAAATTTTTGGTGGTCCACAGAGAAATGTCCCCCCCACAAAGCAATTAATCCAGGCTGCACAGGAACACACTGCCCACCCACTGGCTCCAACCCTTCGGCCGAGTGTAAATCTTACCTTGAGTAGAAGAATTGGAGCCAGTGGTGGAATTGGAAAGTAAGACCAATGGCAGAGGAGGGAAATCTGCCCCAGGGTGGCTTGCTGAGGTTGGTGGGAAAGTCGGTCCCATATTCCAGAGCTACAGTGGTCACAGGACTGGCCCTTTGGTCATCCTGGAGCAGCTCCTCCAGCCCATGGCAGACCAGTGCACCCAGATGGAGGAAGAGCCACTCTGGGATGACCAAAGGGCCAGTTTTGTGACTATTGCAGCTCTGGAATATGGGATCAACTTTCCCACCGACGTCAGCAAACCACCGTCAGTCAAAATTCATATTAGTGGTCCGCGGGATTTAAAATTATGAGTTTGGTGGTCCCTGAGGTCCAAAAGGTTGATGACCCCTGCTCTAGTAAATGGTACAGGTCACAGTGTTGCACTGTAGTTTCTTGCATGATGGGAAGCCCAGGAGTTGGTAGGCCAATGGAATGATCCACCTTGCAGATAGAGATGGAATGAATGAGAAGATCCTAACATTCCTCTTTTGGATGCATTGAATTTTCTCCCCAGGTCTCCCTCATCTTTCTTTTTCCAGAAGAAACAACCAAAGAATGAGACCCCAACTGAAAGAGATAGGACACCTTCTCCTTCTCTCTTTTTCCAGGACTAGCTGTTACAACTTTACATGAAAGGAGAAAAATAACCGAATAGATCCAGGTTGTCTGTTATCTGCAATCCCTCCTCCTCCTGGAAGCATTCCAGCTTTCTGGACTGAAATTGGAACAGGAGGCCATGAAAACTCCAGCACACAAGGAAGCCCTAAAGAAAACGTCATTAAATTAGCAGGAAGAGAGTTATTGATAAGCAACTGGTGAATTATGCCATGTGAACAACTTCCTGCCTCTGAGTCTCATTTGAAAGGGTCGTTTCCGGCTAATTAGGAACAATTCAATGGATCATCTGAAGACTATTTCCAGCGCAGGAAGCCCTTGTTTATGTGGTTAGACCACAAGCAATGATCTGAAGCCCTTTTAAGAAAATGGATAGTTGGTTCCTTTGTTTCTCACAGCTATACTTCCTTCGAATGCATCAGAGTTCAACCTCTGCCCTATGGCTCTGCTTCCCAGCCAGTGGCCTTTACTCAAAAGTAAGATTCATCAACCTTTCTTTCCAGATAGACTCTGAACAGCCATCACATTGGGTCCTTGAGAATCCCAGCGAAGGCAGATTATATCCCGGCATTCTTGTTACACTGTATTGCATAAGTGATCCCTGAGCCAATTCATGTTATTGTTTTTGGAATGGTGTGTGGAAAGGGGAAACTTGCCCCTATGGGAAACATATGGCGTTGGATATTGTTGGACTCAAGAAGCACAACGCAACACTAGGAAAGGTTTGCTGGCTGTACAATTCAGTGACATCTGTACAGCTGGAAGTTTCCTATCCTGGATTTAGCTAATGAGTCCTTTGCTTTATGCAATAGTGACCTAGTGGCTTGGCAAATCAACAAAACCCATGTCTGTTAATGAACCAGCAAACCAATACTGTTTCTACTATGTGACACATGACACATTTGGATGTAGTGGCTAGAAATTCTATGAGTTCTGATCCTGCTTTAGGCACAAAACCAGCTGGGTGACCTTGGGCCAGTCACTTCTCTTAGCTCAAGAAAGGATGCAATGGCTAATGATTTGTAAAAAAAAAAAAAAAAAAAAACATTGCCAAGAAAACTGCAGGGACTTGTTCAGCCAATCACAAGGAGTCAAGACTGACTTGAAGGTGCACACCAGTGGTGGTATTCTACCGGTTTGGCCTGGTTCTTTGCCACTCTGCTGTTGGGTCCACCTGCCACCCGGGTTCCCATCCTCACCTTTATTCCCTGCTTTTGAAGCATGGCTGTTTTGCATGGTGCATCAGAGTGCTGTGCAGCAGCTGCTGAAGTGACAGGGAGAATGCAGGCTTGCAGGAGGTGAGCTGGAATGCCTCTGAGCCTGCGCAAAGTGCATGTTTGGCATGCATGCACATGCAGTATGTGCATATGCAGAAAGCACGTCCACCAAACCACGTCCACTGAACTGATGGTAAAACCTTTTGAATGCTACCACTGGTGCACACACAGACATACACAAAGGGAGAGAGGGAGAGGGAGAGGGAGAGGGAGAGAGAAGAAAGAAAGAAGGAAAGAAAGAAAGAAAGNGTAGTAGAAATTGGTAAAATATTACCATGTCATCACTTAATACTGTGTTCCAGATTGCATGGAAATCAAAACTGCTACAGATGTTTCCATTCTACATACTGAAAACTTTACACTGGGAAAAAGAAAGTAGGCTATGCTTTGCCTTACATGTGCTCATTTTAGAAAGGGGTTGTCAACCCACCATGCTATCAGTCAGATCCCATAATGCTATAACAATGCTGCCCGGGAATTATCAAAACTTGCAGTTCCTGGAAATCCAGAAATGGCTAGGCCCGTGATGGCAAACCCATGGCATGCATGCTGCAGGTGGCACACCGAACCATCTCGGTGGGCACGCACAGTGTCACCAGCTGCTTTTCTGGTTTCCGTTGCCATCTGGTTTTTGGTGCCAGGGGACCGGAAAACAGTCCGAAAATTGGCCAAAAAATAGGCTGATTTTCAGGTCATTTTTGGGGCCATTTTTGGCCTGAAAACAGCCTGAAAATGGCCCAGAAAACAGTCAAAAATGCTGCCCCAAATTGCCAAAATACAGGCATGCATGCACCGGCCAGCTGGTCTTTGTTTTCTGGTGCTCCGGCATGTGCACATGCAAGGTCATGCATGTGCATTCCGGTTTGGGCATTGGGTACTGAAAAGGTTCGCCATCCCTGGACTAGGCTGAAAAGCCACTGTTTTAACCTGTTATATTTCAAGCCTGAAGGTAATGGGAGAGGCATGCAGTTCAATAATAAAAGAAATTCTTCTCCACCGCTTGTTCATTAAATTGCAATAAGGCAAAGTAGGACTTGAGAACACTTCCAAGGAAGGAAATCAATCTATCTTCTTTGTCAGGTATATGCCTCTCACTCAAGAACTCAAGACAAAGTAGTTAGGTTCCTTCTATCTTCCCCATCATGACAATTGCATGAAAGGGAGGTTGGGTGGAAACCCAATGACAGGGCAAAGTCACCCAAGGAACTTCTGGGCCTGACTGTAGAATAAAACTTGGGTTTGTTTACTCCTAGTCCAAATCCTTAACTACTGGTAACATTGCTAGGAAGGGCTCGTTAGCTGAATGCTGGCCTCAACGCATATGAGCTGACATATTTAATCATGGCCAAGGTGTTGGTTTGTGACCTTTAAAGCCTTTAATGACATAGGTCCAGGCTACCTGATGAACTGTCTCATACTGCTAGGATGAGCCTGTCCTACTCATTGCAGCAGAGAGGGCTTACTATGGATTCCATTGGTCAGAGAACTCTATTGGGATCCAGGGTCTTCTCTGACACAGGATGTGGGGTTTGGGCCCTCTGAAATGTTCATGTAATAACAGAATGAGAGAGTAACAGAGTTGGAAGGAACCTTGGAGGTATTTTAGTCCAACCCCTTGCTCAAGCAGGAAACCCTTTAACATGGGTGTCAAATTTGTGGCCCATGTTAGGGATACAACCTAGCAGAATCTGCACGGCAGGCAGGCAGGCAGGCAAATACGTGAGATAAACGTTTTTGTAGCTTACACTCAGTAAAACAGATACACTGTGCTAGTTAAGTAGTTTATTCCAGTAAGAGTTTTAGCATAGTCAAAACAGTCCATATATCATTCACTAGTTCAGTCCGTCCGGGAATTATTCAATTGCAAAGTCCAGTGTCAAAAAAGAGGTCAGTAAATTTACAAATATCAGTCCAGTAATATATCTCCTCGCAGTAGAGATATGAAGAAGTCAAACCTCCTTTCTTCTTTCAACATTCAAAAAACTCAGCAGCAGGGAACACGCAGTTAGCAAACCATCAATCCAGCATAGTCAGTCAATCCAGCAGGTTCTCTTGCTCCCTCTTATGGTGGTTTTACAACCACACCCCAAATTACATGCTTTGCAGTTTAAAGTGACGCACACTTAAACTTACTATCATACTTTATTACCCAAACTATGTTAGGTAACCTTGTTATTCCTAATAGCCCACGGGCCGGATGAGTCACGTACTGGCCATGCCTACATCTGGTTCAGTGAAGGGGGGAAAGTCACGATATGTCACGTGACCATGTCGTGACAGTGTGAGTTTGACATCTCTGCCATATACCGTTTCAAACAAATGGTTGTCCAATCTCCTATTTAAAACCTCCAGTGTTGGAACATCCACAACTTCTGGAAACAAGCTGTTCCACTGGTTAACTGTTTTCCCTGTCAGGAAATTTCTCCTATAGTTCTAGGTTGCTTCTCTCCTTTCCATCCATTGCTTCTTGTCCTGCCTGAAAGAGCTTGGGAAAATAGGTTACCCCCCTCTCTTCTTTATGGCAGCCCCTCAACTATTGGAATGTGTCACCCCTAGTCCTTCTCATCAACTCAGCCAACATGGTTGGTGGGGGAGAGATGTTGGTAGCCAACATCTGGAGAACTACATCCAATCCAAACAAATATAACATACATTCAAGGCTACCTAGATGGTTGCTCTCTTCAATTCATCACGATACTATATTGCAGGACCTCACTGATCCAGGGGAAAATCACTAGCCATGAAATGCGTTGGACCAGAAAGCCAGATATGCTTTGCAGCAGGAAAGAATGCAACAGAATGATTGTACATTTCCTGGAACGAGAGTTTACTGCAACATATGATGGATTTGTAAGTAGACATGAACGCTACATCTGATGGCCATATGTGTGTGATGTATTCGGCCATACAGGAAGAGAACGGTTAAGACAATGAATGTCTTCTAACTCCATTTGTTTAATTTCTCTTTCCTCTTCAGCCCTGCTGAGTGCTGACAAAGGTACAAAAATATTTTCCACATTTCCAAGGATTTCTTTGAAATGGTTCAGCTGGTCCGGATTATTGCTTTTTATAACAGATCAGAAGAAGAAGGAAGTAGGGAATCTTTTTTAAAAAATGCATTTCTTGTAGAGCTGGATGTTTGATTTTTTTTTTTTTTTTGCTACTTGTCCACTCAGATGGCTCAATAGTCAATACACATACAATCACACACACACACACACATACATATACAAGTACATAATGATTTTTATATAGAATATCAGCAGTGAAAATAACATTTTGTAGAGTTTTTAATTGGATAAGAATGGCAGAAGAGATCTGAGTTATGGGATTAGTTGAGAAAGGGTTGCTTGCCCACTGTTTCCACAGCCCGGTTCTAAATAGGATTAAATAAGCCCAGGGTTTGGGGACTCCTGCCTTAATGGTCACCATTAAATGCCTCCCTCCTGTAAAAATTCAGAGGAATTGTTCACCTGGCCCCTTTTGTCTGCAAACATGGAAAAATAGGTTTTTTGTTTTTTTTTATCAGGGCACCCTGATCTACCCAAATATGGGATGGAGCATACTGCTTCCGCTTTCACTTTTTAACCCCAATCCAGGGGCCTTCTCAGCAGTGGTGGGGTTAAAAAAAATTTACTACAGTTTCTGTGGGTGTGGCTTGGTGGGTGTGGCAAGGGAAGGATACTGCAAAATCTCCATTCCCTCCTCATTCCATTAACCTGCTTTCCAGCTCCATTCTCCTGGGCAGGGCAACAAAGGAAGACCCAGCCAATCAGCTGGGACTAGGGAGGAGGTAGAGACTAGATGGGGGCAGGGCCAGTCAGAGGTGGGATTTGCCGGTTCTCTGAACTACTCAAAATTTCTGCTACCGGTTCTGTGAACTACTCAAAATTGGGTCAGAACCTGCTGAATACTATCTGTGCTTCTCAGGCAGTCGCTTTTGCAACAAACTTTTTTGGGGGGTGTTGAATTTATATTTACTGACAAAGAAATAAAGGAAGACTAATATAGATCTATTCTAAGCTATTTAGCTCTTGTCAGCTAGCCATACCCTTCTGGGATTCAAACCCAGGCTACTTGCATATTAGGTAGATGTATTAATCTCTAAGCCACAGACTCCTCTTGCTTTGGTGGCTATACAAGGCAAGAGATAGTGTTTTTTATCAGGGCAATCTGGTGTACCCAAAGCATACACCTACCTAATATGTAAGTAGCCCAAGGTCATATCCCAGAAGGGTATAGCTATCTGATGAGAGCTAAATAGCTTGAAATAGATCTATACTAGTCTCCTTTTATTTCTTTGTTGGTAAATATAAATTTAACATGGAAAAATAGAGACTGCTGCCTGTGCTAGACTCTATAATATAAATACTTGCTCTCCTGCAATGTCTTATCTCTTTATGCTGAAAAATGCCATTTTTACAGTAAAAGAAAATAACAAATATAGCCAGAACCAAATGTTATGGAAACATTCCAGTCTGTTCTTGTAATGCTTTTCTGAAACAGGTCTTCCTTTTTTTCCCTGTTGTGAAGTAAATATAGTTGTCCAATATCATCCTAAAATATGACATTCAGAATATGATTTAATCCAGAAATCATAATGATGGTGTTGAATGGCTGGGCTAGTTTTTCTCAAGTTAATGGAGTTGGCAGGAACCTGGTTTATTAGACAACATTCAAGGATGTCCGGGAGAGGAAGAGAGCGTCAAAAATTCAAGATGGTGGCCAGGGCTGTATAATCAAACCCTTGTTCCCCATAGTTACCTACTATCATGAAAGTTGGATCTTAAAAAAAGTAAAACAAGAAGAAAAGTGATTTGTTTGAGCTTTGGTTGCTGGAGAAGGCTCCTGCGTATACCTTGGAAAGAAAGGTGACTAACAAGCAAGTAATGGAATGCATAACACCAGACATGTCACTGGAAGGCAAAATCACAAAACTGGGTTTCACTTATTTTGGCCATGTCTTGCAGAGGAATTCCCTGGAGAAAGAAATTGTGTTTGGAAGAGTTAGTGGTAAAAGGAAGTCAGGCTGCCACAGAACATGGTGGCTGGATGCCCTCAAATCTGACACCAGCCAGGCATAGAATAACTCATGGAAGTAGTGCAAGATGAGAAGATGTAGACAGTCAGCCATGACTGAATGGATAAATCATCATCATCATCATTGCATAACATACCAAAAGATGGGCAGAGCTTTAGTTGTGGGTTATGGACATTATCTTCATTCTTTTGACACCCATCCTGTCATGCCCCCATCGGAGCCTCATCGGCAGTGGAAGATGAGCCGCAACTGGAGCAGACAGAGATTGAGGGGGTGGCTTCTTTGGCTTGGGAGGACTATTGGGGGGAGGAGGCCCAGTCAGGCCAGGGCCTTTAAGATGGGGGTGGCTTGGAGGCAGGGAGGAAGGGGGGGCAGGATGACCAGGAGAGGCTAAGCAGAAAACATGAGAGGCAGAGCTTAAGCGATGAGCAAGGATCACCCCCTCCTGATCCTCGAGCACGGAGAGTGGAGAGAAGGCGGGAACAGCGCAGACTGACCTGACTATTCAGGAGGAGAGCGCCCCACCCCTTTTCACAAAGCACACCTGGGGACTGAGCTCTGAGGAGATGCTGTGAGAAGGAGCATTTGACGGGAACAAATGCTGAATTCTTAAAGAGTTGGCTGCCGTCATTTGAACTTTCCTGGATTCCTTGCATTCTTTCTGGATTTCTTGCTTTGCAGCCATGGTGCTCACAGAGTTCGGCTGGACTATTTGCAGCCAGAGGCTGCTTGAGGTGTGTGTGTGTGTGTGATCACTGTTAAGTTCTGCGCATGGGTGCAAGGAGCGGAGACATGGCAGTGAACAGTGAACTTCAACTCTTTATTAAGCATACTGAACAGAGCGAGCACCTAGGGCAGCAGCAGCCCTTTTATAGGGTTGGCTGCTGACCTATAAGCCAATGAAAAACATGGAAGTGTTAAACCCTTGAACCAATGAGAGTTGGCCCGTTAATAGCCAATCAGACTTCCCAGAAAGGACCAATCCGATGTCGCTATTATCGGCCAATCAGAAGTGCAGGATTAGAACCCTGCTTTTTACTTAAGGTTGTTAAAATTTTATTAAATGCCTTTATTAGTTCATAACACCCCTCCCCCCTAGGTTCCGTTTGAGGGGTGTGGTAACATAATCGCATAGATATGCTGGTCGTTTCAATTGCCTATTAGATTTGTGCTGTCCCACCAGTTCCTGTCTGTAGTCCGGTTCCGGTGGAATGATTTTTGATTTATCTGGTACAGGCAGTTCCGCATCCCCACAGGATGACTCGGCGCCACTAATTCTGTCATCGTTGTCCTCCGGTTCCTGCGGGCTCGCCTCCGTTGCGGTATTTCTCTGTGGCGAGGCACATCCCCTTCCTGATTCTTCTTCATGGAACGTGCCAGGCTGCTGATTTTCTTCGATTTCATCATCCAGCATCTCGAATTCGGTTCCCTCAACATCCCCTCCCCCTCAGTTTGAGGGTCACAGGAGTCATGGGAACTGGGTTGCAACCTAGTGCGAAGCTGATCGATATGGCGTTTCCATATTTTCCCGTCCCTTGTTTGTACGCAGTACGATCTGGGCCCGGTGGCTTGGGTTACAGTTTCTTCGACCCATAACGGTTCGCCGGAAAGATTTTTAGCGAAGACTAAGTCGCCTACCTTGAATTTGCGGCACTTTCCACTAGATCCACAGGGTTTCTCTGGCGCGTAGGCCGGGTGGGAGATGGTCGAGGTGGAAGTGAAGCCTGCATCCCATCAACAGTTCAGCTGGCATTTTGTTGGTTACGCTGTGCGGGGTGATGTGTTGGAGTAGGAGTATTCTGTTTAGTTTGTCGTCAATGTCCCCATGGTCCATCTTGTGGAGAGTTTTTTTAATAAATTGGACCATGCCCTTGGCCCTTCCATTGGCCACAGGGTGCGCCAGCAAGGTTAGCGCATGGCGGATGCCCTGGTCCGCTAAGTATTGTTCAAATGCCAGGGCCGTGAACTGGGGTCCGTTATCGGAGACTAAAACGTCTGCCAGTCCATGTGTTGCAAATAGTTTATTTAATTTGTGGATGACTGAATCGGTTGTAGTAGTCTTCATCTTGTGGATTTCGAGCCAGTTGGAATAGGCATCCACTGTTAGGAGGAACGTATGTCCCTTAATAGGTCCTGCAAAGTCAATGTGGATGCAGGACCACGGCCCCCAGGGAGTTTCCCACTCTGTTGGAATCGCTCTAGGTGAGGCACTGCTGACTTCTTGGCATTTTAGACAAGTCTTCACCCAGGCTTCAATCTGCTTATCGATGCCCGGCCACCATGCGTAGATTCGTGCAAGCGCTTTCATACGCACAAAGCCGGGGTGACCGTCATGCAATGCTTTCAAAACTGTTCATTGTAACCGCTCTGGGACGACGACTCTGTCCCCCCATAGGATGCAGCCCTTCTGCGAGAAAAGCTCTGTTTGCCAGTTTCTGAAAGGGGCGAAGTCGTCAGGGATTTGGCCTGCTGGCCATCCTCATTCGACCCAGCTGAGAACTCGCGCTTGGACAGGATCTCGTTTTGTTTCGATAGCGATGTCTCTGGCTGTTAGCGGCGGTGAATGTAGGGTTTCAATCTGAAGTGTCGTGAGGGTTGGAGCTGGGTCGTCGACTGTTTCCGGAAGTGGGGCACGGCTCAATGCGTCAGCGTGGGAAATGGCTTTCCCCGGGCAATGTTGCAATTTATAATTGTACGCAGCTAAAAACTCCGACCAACGAGTCATTCTGGGTGACAATATATAAAGGGTTGGTTTGTCTCCCGCAATAATCCCCAGCAAGGGCTTGTGATCAGTGATTATCGTGAAGGCTCGTCCATGCACATATTCATGAAATCGTTTCACAGCAGATACAACAGCAAGAGCCTCTTTGTCAATTTGGCTATAGTTGTGTTCAGCCCTCGATAAGGTCCTTGAAAAATAAGCAATAGGGGCCTCACTACCATTTGGTAACACATGGCTTAAAATGGCTCCTACACCAAACGGTGATGCATCACATGTAATGGTTAAAGGCAAGGTCTCGTTATACTGCATTAAAACAGCATCGGAGGTTAGTAAGTTTTTCACTTGTTGGAATGCGTGCTCCTCTCGGTGTCCCCAGACTCAGGTGGCTTTTTTGTCGAGCAGTCTATGTAGGGGCTCAGCTATGGTCGCCTTCTGGGGCAAGAAGATGTTGTAAAAGTTAATGAGCCCCAGGAAAGCTTGGAGGTCTGTTCTATTCTTAGGTCTTGGTGCATTTTTCATCGCTCTTGGTTTGCCCTCAGTGGGGTGAATTCCTTGCTTATCGAGGAGGTATCCCAGGAACTCTACTTTCTCTGTACACAGTTGACATTTATTTTTTTTAACCTTTAGGCCAGAGTCTTTAAATTTTTGGAGGACCATTCTAAGACGCTTCTCTAGTACTTCTCTATTAGGGGCCACAATTAAAACGTCATTAAAATATGGTACAACTCCCTTGATCCCTTGTAAAAGTCTCTCCATCAGACTTTGGAAAATCCCTGGGGCTATGCTCACTCCGAATTGGAGTCGGTTGCATTTAAAAGCGCCTCGGTGCATAACGATAGTCTGCGCTTCCGCGGTTTTTTTTATCTTCGGGTAGCTGTTGGTACGCTTGCACTAGATCCAATTTAGCGAAGATTTTTCCTCCCCCCAGGGAATGGAGAAGGTGTTGAACCACCGGCACCAGGTGAGTGTTCTGTTGTAGGGCATGATTTAGGGTGTCTAGTAGACATGAATATAATTATTTTTCAAAGTTCTTATCTTCTTGCCTGAAAGGGCCAAAAAATGTGATTCTACTAAATGCACAAACTGGCAAAGAAAGTCGGAAGACAGCGAGCAAGCATCTCAATCTGGCCTTAATCTAGTCCACTTTCTCAGAATTTCTCCCTGTGTATTATCCTCTCAGGGCCATCTATAAACTCCAGCTTGCGTTAGTGTTTTGTAATGGCCACACCAAAAAAGCAATTGAAAGCTCAAGTGTGAAGCCCTCTCCAACCAGCAAGTTTCTTGCAATCTGATATTAGTGTTATTTATTGCTTCCCTTGGAGTGAAGTTTTATGGTTTATAGGCCTGGCTGTGGCTTTGTTTGGCTACGTTTCTCTCAAGCTCTACTCAAGGAGCGTTAAAAAAAAAATGGCATGACTGAACTCATGTCTTATTCCTTGTCAATTAAACCCAGGGTCCTGGGTTTGGGCCCTGCAAAATGTTAATGGAATAATGGAATAACAGAGTAGGAAGGGACTCTTGGAGGTCTTCTAGTCCAACCCTGTACTTAGGCAGGAAATCTTATATCAGTGGTGTCAAACTCATGGCCTATGGGACGGATCCAGCCCGCAGGGTGCTTAAATCTGGCCCACAAGGCTGGCCTGGAAATAGTAAAGGACCAGCCTGCAGTGCCTCTGCTGGCCAAAATGGGCAGCACACAGAGGTAGTATTCAGCCAGTTCTGACTGGTTCTGGAGAACCAATAGCGGAAATTCTGAGTAGTGCAGAGAACCGGCAAATCTCACCTCTGACTGGCCCCGCCGCCATCTGTTCTCTGCCTCCCGAGTTCCAGCTGATTGGCTGGGTCTTCTTTTGTTGCCCTGCACAGGAGAACGGAGCTGGAAAGCAGGTTAGTGGGGATAGGGAGGGAATGGGGATTTTACAGTATCCTTCCCCTGCCACGCCCACTGAGCTATGCCCACAGAACCAGTAGTAAAAAGTTTTGAATCCCACCACTGTCCTAATTGGCTACTATTCCACAACTACTAACAGCCAATTCCTCCGTTCAACCGTGTGCTGTGTAAAAACTATTTCTTGATCCTATCATCCCTTCTCTGCTGCGTAGACTTCTTGGAACTATAACTGAGGGTGAAATCATAGGATTAAAAGGGCAAGGTGTAAGACCTTCATTGCAGTTTTTAAATTTTTCCCATCCTCCAACATGGGTGTGTATGTGTGTGGAAATGATCTTATAGGGGTCTGAGGGCTGCGTGTAGATGTTGGCCGAAGCTTCTCTTTGCTCTCAAGCCCACGATCGACACCGGGAAGAGCTGGAAGCCAAAAATAGCCAAATCAGAAGCCAAGGATCCTGTCCAAGAACTGAAAACGGGATGGAGAGGAAGGAAAACACAGAGTAGATATTTGAGCTGAAGGATGGGAAGTTTGTAATTCAGACAAAGAGTCCAGTTTGACTTGGAGCTATTTTACAGCTGGGCTAAATTAAAAGGAAGAAATCCTGAGCTAGTGCCAATACACAGTAGTTGTTAATGGCGTTGGACCTGGATGATGGAAACTCAAACTCAGCACCATTTATTGAATTACTTTGGCCGGTCACTGTCTTCCAAACTAAGAGGGGTAAAAATGAATGAAAACCTGGATAGTCACCATGAGCAATACCAGGCGTGTAGGGAGTCCCCAATTTACAATTCGTTTAATAACCATTCAAAGTTATGTTTTTTTTAAAAAAAATCTTTTAATGACCCCATAATCCCTTTACATCAGGGTGGTGTCAGGGCAACTGCATGGTGCAGTGGCCTAGAGATGAAGCTGTCCCATCATGATCAGGAGGCTGTGACTTCAATCCTAGGTAGCGGCAGATATTTCTCTCTCTGGGCACAATGAGTCATTATCTGCAGCGAACTCTGCACTGAGGACAAGAAGGGCATCCGGCCAATAAACATTCTGCTCCATTCAAAGATATGATGGTGCTGAAAAATGGGATTTACAACCAGTCCTCATACTTACAACTGTCACAGCGCCTTCACAGTCACACAGTCAAAATTTGGAGACTTTGCAACCAGCATGTATTTACCACGATCCCAGCGTCTCAAGGTCACTTGGTCACCAGGTATCTTGCCAGGGGGCTTCCTGTGAGCAGAGTCAGTGGGGAAGCTGGGTTCACAAAACGATGAGATGATTCACTTAATGACTGCAGTAAAAAAAATTGTCCACCCACCACTCATTTAACAACCACATTGCTGAGCAATTAGATTGGTCCATAGTCAAGGATTGGTCCATAGTTACATTGGAGGGCAATACTGCCTCCTTCTTCCACTGCTGTTTGCTCATACCACCTACAGGTAATCCTCAACTTGCAACAGTTCATTTAGTGACCATTCGAAGGTACAACGGCACTGAAAAAAGTTACTTATGACAGTTTTTCACACTTACGACCCAGAATCCTCTTTTGCGATCTTCTGACGAGCAACGTCAAGGGTGAAATCAGATTCACTTAACAACTAATTCAACTAATCCGACAACGGCTGTGATTCACTTAACAAATGGGGCAAAAAATGTTGTAAAATGGGGCAAAACTCAATAAATTTCTCACTTAGCAATACCAATCTTGGACTCAATGGTGGTCGTAAGTTGAGGACTACCTGTATTGGCTGTCGCTGAGATCAGACCCAATTTCTTGTCTTCCATTGCAACATCATTCTTACGACTATGGGAAGCCACACACCCCTCCTAGAAGAATGAAATATTTTGAGGAATATTAAAAAAGGCAGAATATTATATTTTCCTAAATGAGAAATGGAGAAACATGGGGGTTTTTTAGAGGCAGGAAGCAGACTCACTCTTCATAGTCCCCGCCTCAGACCAGCAGATATTTTGTGCCCATTAAGAAAGACTGAGCCAGCCTATCTACAAAACAAAAGACGTTCAGCTCCAGGATGATAGGATTATCCTTCAGGACAAAACCAGTAAGCCACAATCAAATTGCCCAACACCCTTTCAGAACACAAGCCCCTTCATTCCATCAGCAATCCAAACTTCAACCAAACGTAGCTCAGACAAACCCCTAGAATTTGTTCTTTGCCTATAGAGCCAGCGGTGACCCCTACATAACCCCTACATGGCCTCGTGGGAGTCTGATAACAGCCAATAGAATACATGTCCTTGCACAGGAACAGGAAGTTGAAGTGCAAAGCCCAAGAGAACGTATATAAAAAAAAAACCCATTCTCAATTCCATTTGTTTAGCTGCCCAGAACCCACGTGGTTCTGCTTCATCATTAAACCTTTCTTCCAATCAGCCTCCATGTTTCCAGTGTCTTTATCCCAGATTGGAATTGAACCAGATGGATTTTTTCCCATCACACTACAAATGTTGCTCCTTTTAGTTACATGCTTGATCATTGCTTTACAGCTAACCAGAATGGCTCACTTTGCTGGCAAGGATTGAGTTAACCAGGTATAATTTATTAGTCAGGCACAAAACATCCTCCCACGGCCTGCTCCCTGAAGTCCTTCAGTGCTATATGAATGAATTAGGCTCTGTGCATCACTGCTAAATCTCTTTGCACATCTATTATTGACATGGTAAGGTGAGCATGTACATTCATGTATCTCCAAAAAATTCTTTTATGGCAATGTCAGCAGAGCTGCATTTAAGCTGCACTGGCAGAAGGGAACAAGAGGAAACCAACAAATGTGTGTTTGCCCTGCTGGGGTTCATCATACAACTGGATTTTCTTGATTTTTTCCTGGAGAGGTTTCCCTTCTCAGCCAAGAAGCTTTTCAGTTCTAACTGGCTGGTGGAGAATGGAAAGGATTTCAACATCTTCAAGAAAAATCAAGAAGGTCCAACCGTCATTTGGAGAAAAGCACAGGGGTGGGATTGTACTGGTTCTGACTGGTTCAGGCAAACTGGATGTTAAATTTACATCTGGTTGGCTGAACCAGTAGTTGAACCAACCGGCTGGCCCCACCCACGACATCGCACCTGTTATGGACTAAGCCAACGCAGCAGTAACAACCCTAAATAGCTTTACTTTGCAGCAGGCTCGAAATCTTGCACTCCTCATTGGCCTGCGAATAGCGAGTCGTGATTGGTTGTTTCTGGCCAGTCTGATTGGCTGTTAACGGGCCCCTCTGATTGGATGCTTGTGAAAGTGGTAAACTCAAATCATTGGTTGTTTTGACAGCAGCCAGCTCTATAAAAGAGCTGCTGTTGCCCAAGTATTTGCTCTGTTCTTATTTCACAATAAAGAGTTGAAGTCACCATTCGATGTCTTGTCTCTGTTCCTTGCGCCCATGCTCAGGACTTAACAATGGTGACGAGGATGGGATGCGGAGACGATAGAGCTGACTAAGTACTCATCGAATAAAACAGAGCACATGGTTGAACAGCGCCCGCAACAGACGGCAAGATGACCAGTGGCGCCATACCACCCGCTCCATTCGACCCAGCAATCGAAGACTGGGACTCGTATATAGATCGTTTTCAGATGTTCCTGGAGACCAACAATTTAAAAGATGCTACGCCTGGCAAGAAACGAGCGGTGTTCCTGATTCATTGCGGCCCCGCCGTTTTCAAAATGGCTAAAGCACTTGCCAAACCGGCAGAAGTGAAGACCATGGATTGGGATAACCTCGCCCCGATCCTCCAGGCCCATTATGCACCCGCAGTACCTACACTGATACGAAGACACGAGTTTTACCAGAGGGACCAATGGAAGAACGAGAGTGTTGGGGATTTCGTAGCCGACCTCCGGAACCTAGGAGGCCTTTGTGGTTTTGCAAACCTCGAGGAAGCCCTGAGAGACCGCATAGTTCTGGGATTAGATGCACCAGCCCTGCAGAGTAAGCTCATGGAGAAAGGAGACATCAGCCTTGCAGATGTCATCGCTGACTCTACTGCCGCAGAAGCAACCAGAAAGTCAGCCACTCGAATGCGCCGAGCGAATGCACCGCTTCACCAACTCACTAACGATAGCCCGCTCGCCGCTGAGAAGCACACTATTACCACCCACCACAAAGACCTTGAGTCATCCTCAGACAGTGAGGAAGAGGAGGTCAACTGGCTCCGCTCGGAACAAGAGCAAAGGAACCAGAGATGTCCATGCCAATGTGCTGGTTGCAGGGCAAACCACCCGCGATCGGACTGCAAATCCCTCGACGCACTCTGCCGTACCTGTGGGAAAAGAGGCCACATCGCAAAGGTCTGCAGAAGCAAGCGAGAGTCCAGTCCCAGACGAAGGGAGAACAACCTCCACCGGGAGACAGGCAAACCACCTGAGAATTGAGACCGCTTGAACTACCAATGGAACAACCACTACTACTATAGAAATCGAGCACCTCCCTCTTCAATGAGACAAGAAGAGGCCCACCAAACCATTATTATTGGCCACGCTTCATCGTTCGATGCAAGAAAGATCCGCATAAGGGTTACTATTGAGAATCGACCATGCGTGATGGAAGTCGATTCGGGATCATCCCTATCGATGGTATCCTGGAAAACCCTCAAACAGCTGATCCCTGCCATCTGCTGCCAGGACCTCAGCACTCAACGAATCATCCTAAAAGACTACCAGGGAAACAGAATTCCAGTTGTCGGTTCCAGCAACGTCCAAGTATCCTTCAATGACCGCACCGCGACGCTTCCCCTGACTGTCGTCGATTGTGACCGGCCCAGTTTGTTAGGGTTACAGTGGTTCGCCCCACTTGGGATTGAACTAGCCGGCATACACCAAACCAGAAGCGACGACTGGGAAGAGGCCCTCATCCAGGAATTCCAGGACGTGTTCACAGGAACATTAGGCAAGTACAAGGGGACCCCTATATCATTTAATCTCAGCCTCGATGTAGCTCCCATTCAGCTTAAGCCTCATCAGGTGCCTTTTGCCCGCAAGCCGAAGATCGACGAGCAGCTAGATAAACTGATAGCCCAGGGCGTGTTGGAACCGATTGACCATGCCCGCTGGGAAACTCCAATAGTAATGCCCATGAAGCNCCGGTGGTCCAACACCTTCTTCATTCCCTTGGTGGTGGAAAAATATTTGTGAAATTGGACTTAGCTCAGGTGTACCAGCAACTACCTGTAGATGCGACAACTGCAGAAGCCCAGACAATAGTTACACATAGAGGCGCCTTCAAGTGCAATAGACTCCAATTCAGAGTAAGCGTGGCGCCTGGCATTTTCCAAAGTTTAATGGAGAGACTGGGAATAAAAGGCATAAAAGGCGTTGTGCCTTATTTTGATGACGTCCTAATAGCTGCCCCCACTAAAGAGTTATTAGTACAACGACTCAGAAAAGTTCTTCAGAAATTTAAAGACGCTGGTCTGAAGGTAAAAAGGGACAAGTGTCAACTTTGTACGGAGAGAGTGGAGTTCCTGGGATACCTTCTCGACAGACAGGGAATCCACCCCACCGAAAAAAAACTAACCGCAATCAAAAATGCCCCGAGACCTAGGAATAAGACAGACCTCCAAGCCTTCCTGGGACTCATTAACTTTTATAACATCTTCTTGCCCCAGAAGGCAACCGTACATAGATTTCTTGACAAAAAGGCTTCCTGGGTCTGGGCATGGCGTGAAGAAAGGGCATTCCAACAAGTAAAAGACCTCTTAACCTCCGATGCTGTATTGATGCAATACAACGAGATTCTACCCTTGACGGTTACCTGTGACGCCTCACCATTTGGAGTGGGAGCCATTTTAAGCCATGTCCTACCAAATGGGAATGAGGCACCTATTGCGTTCTTTTCGAGAACCTTGTCTAAGACCGAAAGGAACTATAATCAACTTGATAAAGAGGCTCTCACTATTGTATCCGCAATTAAACGTTTCCATGAATATGTGTATGGGAGACCCTTTGCCATAATTACAGACCACAAGCCACAACTTGGTATTCTGGCGGGAAACAAACCAACTCCCCATATCTTATCACCAAGAATGACACGTTGGTCAGAATTTTTAGCCGCCTACGATTACCAATTGCAACACCGCCCGGGGAAAACCATTCCCCACGCTGATGCTTTGAGCTGCTCTCCACTATCAGACATCATAGAGGACCCAGCTCCAACCTTACCCATATTGCAAATCGAAACCCTTAAATTGCCGCCGCTGACCGCTCAAGACATCGCCTCAGAAACAAAAAAGGACCCTGTTTTGGCACGAGTCCTCAGCTGGGTGGAACG
>BHEV01007759.1:0-25922 GCA_004319985.1 Emydocephalus ijimae
ATGACCTGTGGCTTCCATGTGTTGGACTAGTGAGGAAGTGTGTTCCAGCTTTTTGACTGCATTTTTGTGTTCATCCAGGCTTTACCATTTCTATGCAAATTTCATACCTCCATGGAAAGGAGAAGCTGTTAAGAAATGCTCTTCAAAGGAAACTACTCCCCGAGTGCTCTTTTCCCAGGCTTCAAATATACAGTATACTTGCTTACTTCTGGTCTTATGTGAATTTTAATTACTAGGAAACTCACCCTCTATATGTAACAGCCTGCAGGCAATTCCAAGTTCTTTGTACCTTTTATGAACTCATTTCTTTTATAAAGAGATTTGGGTCATGATTTTTGCTGACATTTTTTCCGTGCCATGTTTCTTTAAAATCTCATGACAAGAACAATAAAATCAGTTCCCCTTTCTTTATCCTTTATTTTCTAGCCTCCAGCTCACTGTGGTCAGTAGTGATTAACAGAAACAGAAAATGAGATCCCAAACTGCTGGTTCTATTTTGAGTATATTTTTTCAGGCTTAGCTAATGTCTCCATATTCCTTTTGTATAGATTAATGTAACCATCCAAAAAGTTTCATTTACTTCATTTTCCTGCCCATCTGCTGGAAATCCTACTCAATCCTAACTTACATCACACTGAATCCCCAATATGCCATGAATGTGGGTGACGTCATAGCATAAGACTTAGGAGTGACTTGGTTACTGCCGCAATCAATAACTCTTGGGATCATAACCGGCATGGGGGAGGTGGTAATATATATCATGACTAATATATCATTTTATTAAATTGAGAGATTTTACTTTCTGCAGTTAAGAAAAGGAAGTAGATCGGTATAATACTGGAGCTTGTGTGTACATGACCGGTAGAATACTGAAAGGAGAATAGAATAATAAAGAATAAAGGAGAATAATAACAATAATAATAATAATAATAAAGGAGAATAGAATAATAAAAGTGCAGCATTGGAAGCGAAACTGCTGAGATGAAACTTAGTGTGGAGGCTTAAATCAATGCATCCATGAGAGATGAGTACTTAACATCTCCTTGAAAACATCGAGTGGAATGGAGCTTTACTTTGATAATTCATTTTCACTAACATCTTGTTAGGTTTTTTTTTCCCCATCCTGTAAATTTATGTTGGTTATTCTGTGTTCTACCCTTGAGGATGATGAAAACAGACTAATATAACATATAACACATACTATAATATAATAGTTACTTGAGAAGTCTAATCAAATCAATTTTCAATCTGGCAATGCTTAGATTCAGTTTCAAAAAGATGGAGTATTTTTTAGTACCTTGGGATGTAGTACTTGTCTACTGCTACTTAAAGAAGCAACTTCTTTTGCCAGGATCATGCAACCAATGTAGAGGCCGCATTGTGCTTCTATGTATTTGCTATTGTACTCAGTCTTGAGTCATATGCAGATCTAATAGACATTGTCTCCTTTTCATCCAATCATTAACATAAAGGTTGAAGAAAACAGGACATGGCACTTATGCCACTGTATGTGATATTTACATTCTACTTTAACAAATAAACATTGATGAACAAATCTCACTTACGTATTGTAGTAACCAGTCCATATTTAATTGGCCAATCAGGATGTCATAGACTATATCATTAATGTTTTGCTGAAATCAAAGTATAGTCTATCCACTGTATTCTCATGTAGCACAGATGCTTCTTCGAATACACAGGTAGTCCTGGACTTTTGACAGTGATTGAGTCTGGAATTATGGTTGTGAGCCATGTTGCTTGTTAAAATTGGTTGACCGGGCCCAATTTTATGAGCCTTTTTGCAGTAAATCACGATTGTTAATGAAGATAGAGATAGTTAAGCAAATCAATGCCCACAATGGGTGTTTTTTTTTTGCCAAACCTGAAAGTAAATACTGATTTCCAGGGGAAAAACATTATAAATCCCAGTCAGATAATTGCAGGGACACTGTAAATGGTTGCAAATATGGGCTGTTTGCCAAGAGCCCATAGGTTCCCATGACCATTGGAAGCAGGGGTTACTGGAACTTCAAATTCAGGCCATAAGTAGTCCTGGGGACCGGTCATAAATTGAGGGCTACCTGTAGTCTTGCATGCTGTAAAAAGAACTATCTTAGCAAAGCGAGAATCTATTTTGTGTTTTTTTGTTATACGTTTTTAAAATTTAACTTAAAATTTTATCAAATAAATAGTGTTTGGTGCTCCATACAGAGGCTCATACCACAGTCCCATCCACCCTCTGAGAAAGATTCCATGGTTAGTAGTAAAATTGATATATGAAAACACATGAAAATACACAAAAAAATGAAAGAAAAGGGGGAAATGTAAAAATAAAAAGAGATTCGATTTTGCAGAGTGATCCTTAGAAATGCTAATATATTTCATGGTTGCTGTGCTGTTTGCAGTCATATCAGATGTTGATCAATGTTAATGCAAATGGAAAAAAATGAAAAAGTGAAGAAGCCATAAAATGTGTGTGTCTCCCAGAACATTCTAAATGTACCTTCTAATCTACAACAACTATTTTCATGCCAGTATTTTCTTTGCTTGCTTCTGATAATTTGCAACTCTGTCCTCTGCTCCAAATATGGTATGCTCTGGATTACTACACGCTTAAGAGGCCAAGTCTCTTTAGAAGGCTGTATCTGATCCCTATTTTTGTCATTCTGACTGACTCTTCTGAGTTAGAGGGGGAAAACTGAAGAAGGGAAGGAGTGCTTGATGAGGAACAGCACCAGCAGAACATCTGACTGAAGACTGCTCCTAATGATAGAAAATATCCCAAAGAAGAAGATTGGCTGGAGGGAAGAGGAAGCTGGTCCCCTCCATCCTTAATAAAATTGTCTCAATTCATTAGCAAATGTCATGCCTAATTTTCTTGAATTGTTATATAATGCTATCATTTATTTCTTTTACAAACCTATATTAATTTGATATGAAAGTCATTTGGTGAGTAGGTTAAGGCATCAGGCTAGAAACCTGGAGACTGTGAGTTCTAATCCCGTTTTAGGCACAAAGCCAATTAGGTGACCTCAGGCCAGTCACTTTCTCTCAGCTCTAGGAAGGATGCAATGGCATGGCACTTCTGAAAAATCTTGCCAAAAAACCCCTGCAGGGACCTGTTCAGGCAGACTCCAAGAATAAAAAAAAACCTGAATGGCAGGGGGAAAAAACCATATACAAAAATGCATTGGTAGTGTCACAAAACTGCATTCCCTTTACCAAAAAAACTTGCTTTAGTGAACAGGACAACATTTATTTACTTAACTTATACTCCACTATAATCAGAGTACTCTTGACAACTTACAAAATAGGAGGTTACAACATAAAAAAAAGAAAGATAAGACAATCAAAACACAGGCAAAGTTTGTTACATCCTTTATCCATTGAAGCTTTCTGCCTGAAAGTTCACAAAAGCACTTAATTTTTTTAATTAAGTTATTTGTCAAGCGATTATAAGATAACAGGTATAAGTATAAACATAGTTATGAATACATGAAATAGATACATATAAGAAAGAAACAGTAGGACAGGGACGGTAGGCATGTTGGTGCGCTTATGCATATCTCCTACAGACCTCTTAGGAAAGAGGCGAGGTCAACAGTAGACAGGTTAAAGTTTTGGGGGTTTGGGGAAGAAACCACAGAATCAGATAGAGTATTCCAGACATTAACTACTCTGTTGCTGATGTCATATTTCCTGCAATAAAGTTTGGTGCAGTTTACCTTGAGTTTGTATCTATTATGTGCTCTTGTATTGTTATGGTTGAAGCTGAAGTATTCATTGACAGGTAGGATATTGCAATATATAACATTATGTACTATACTTAGATTGGACCAAAGGTGGTGTAGTTCTAGGTTTTCTAAGTCTAGAATTTCAAGTCTGGTGGCATAAGTTATTCTACAACGAGTAGAGGAGTAGAGAATTCTTCTTGTGAAATATTTCTGGACTTTCTCAACTGCATTAATATCTGATACGTAATGTGGGTTTCAGACTGATGAGCTGTATTCAAGTATTGGTCTAGCAAAAGTTTTGTACGCTCTAGTTCGTAGTGTGATATTGCCGGAGAAAAAGCTATGCAGGATTAGGTTAACAACTTTTAATGCCTTTTTAGCTATGTAGTTACAGTGGGCTCTAGCACTTAGATCATTTGAGATGAGTACTCCAAGGTTCTTGACAGTTTGGATCATCAACAAGTCCGAATATTCTTTCGGAATTTTTTCCTCCCCCTCCAAGTCCTCGGTACCTGTGGAGGCTAGCTCAACCGGATTCTGAAGCTTCTGCTGGGACCGCCCCTCCCCTTCCGGTTGCTGATTGGTGCGTATGCGCAACGACCCTTTCTTCCAGTTCACATGGGGATTCCACTTCCAGAGCCAGGGCAATCCCAGTATTAATGGTTGCTCCATCCCAGGGGCCACAATAAAACACAGGGTCTCTTTATGCTTCCCCATGGTCATTTCTAGGGGTTCCATCATGAAATGTGCAGGGCAACCTCCCGCCACTGATCCATCCAATTGGCAAAAGTCTATGGGCATTTCTAAAGTTCTCAGTCTGATGCCCATTTCCTCAACTACTTTCATGTTGATTACACACCTTGTGCACCCAGAGTCTAGCAAGGCTAGCATCTCCCCTTTGGTCCCTGAAGTGGGTACCATCAATCTTACTGGAATGGTCATGGGGCCCTTGTTTGGACTTACCAGGAAGTTGTCTTCTGAGTCAGATTCAC
The DNA here is from genome assembly GCA_004319985.1 of Emydocephalus ijimae. Classification (NCBI taxonomy): domain Eukaryota; kingdom Metazoa; phylum Chordata; class Lepidosauria; order Squamata; family Elapidae; genus Emydocephalus; species Emydocephalus ijimae. The sequence continues at coordinate 4,727 of BHEV01007759.1, forward strand.
TCTCTTCAGGGGAGGTCAGAGGTCCCAGCTCCTCTCTTCCCGGAGGGGTGACCTCTACAACCTCCCCCATCTTTAGCGCAGTTTTGTGAGGCTTGGCTGGGGGTTTTCAGGTTTCCTCCCTCCTTTTTGTGCCCCCTTTGGATCCAGTTTGACCCTGCAGTCTGCAATCCGGTGGCCCTCCTTCCCACATCGGAAACAGGCAGTGGATTTGGATCTTGCCATCACTCCCCCCTTCGGGGGCTTTGGGGCCTCTTGGAAATGTGGGGGGGACGGCTTGCTCCATCCAGAGCCCCCCTGGCATCTGCTTCGGGTCAAATCTATTTCCACTTCTTCTGCCAGCAAATACCACATCTGCAAATCATTGGGGCCCCTTCTGGAAATACACCTCTGGTATATGTCTTCATTTAGACCATCCTTGAATGCTTCTATCAGGGCTCCCTGGGACCAGCCTCAGATATGGCACGACAGCTGTCTAAACTCTTGGGTGTAGTCGGCCACTGACCTCTTGCCTTGATTTATGGCTTTCATTCTGATCCTGGCTTTTTGCTCCGCCAGCGGGTCCTCAAATCTTGCCCTCAGCGCGGTCATGAATACGTTATAGTTCAGCAGTTGGGGGGAGTTATCATTATACAAAGTCACCATCCACTCTGCAGCTATTCCCTCCAGGGCCCTGGTAACACTTTGCTTGCTTCAGAGGTGAACTCTTCCCCGTATTCTTCCATATAGCTCCAAACTTGTGCTAGGAAGAAACCCAAGTCTTTGGGATTCCCCCCAAATTTAACTTCTAACAGAGGCAGCTTGAGAGCTCTGCGTCTTCTAGGGATCACACCTCCCGCTGGGGGCCCCGGGGCTGCAGCTGGCTGCCATGCTGGTGCAGGCTGAATTATGGGGGTGGGGGCAGCTTGGCTGTCTCTGGCTGAACTTGTTCCCTCTTCCCCTTCATACCTTGATGCAGCATGGGGCTGTCCAATGCCTCATTGAGGAGATGCCTGGCTTGATCCAGTAACAAATCTCTCCTTTCCCTCTCTTGCCATGGCTCTTCTCTCCCACGCCTTCAGGTAGTGGTGATTCCAGGAGGGGGGGTTCTTCGGGATCCTTCCAGCCAACTCCCAACAACCATCTGGGTTTCTCAGCTGGAACCTCTTCCAGGGTAAGGTCCGCTAGTAATTCAGCTGCTGGCACCTCCGGTATCAGCAAAGATTCCCCCCCCCCACAGCTCCCAGATCCTCCTGATCATTAGCTGAAGATGACATGATATCAAAACCCCTTGGAAGAACACTGGATATTTTCTCCGGGTGGGCTGGTGATGAGATTCAGAATAATGTCATTTGGTGCTCCATTCAAAATCCAAGAAAGAAATACTTAGACTCCATAAATTAGAGAAAAGAATTCTTTTACTGAAAAATGAAGTGGTAGCATCAAATAGGATTCTGAATCTGAGAAATTAGGCACGCAGATCACATATACAAAGTAATGAAATTGTTTCCACCCCCCATAGTTCAAAAGATTCTTCCAATAAAAAGTTCTGAATATGATCGTGTGGACATCTTCAGGTGGTGATGAGGCCTCTGTCCGTTGACCTTGGCATATTTTGATAAAGGTTTGCAGCTGCGCAGAGAAAGGAAAGCTAAGCAAAAAATAGCAGGAATTTATGCTTCCCCCCACTCCTCATTTACACAACAAAAGAATATAACACCTCCAGCTCTCTTCCCAGACAATATCCCTCCTCCTCCCCCAGTTACTTATGGCAGCCAAAAGATGCAAAGCAATAGTAGAAGATCTTGAAGGCTGACATTTTGACTATTCAGCTTGTATTTTATTTTCTGATATTTTTTTTTGCCAATATGTAAGACAGAGCATTTATTTGTTGAGATTTGAAGTTGCCATTCTGACACATAGTCAAGGTCTTTTTGAAGGATAGCATATTGTTGGTGGTGTTGAATAGCTTAATATCATCAGTGAAAAGAACGCAGTTGCTCTTAATATGATCACAGAGGCAGGGGTAGGATTCAAATTTTTAACAACCGGTTCTGTGGGTTTGGCTTAGGTGATGGGCGTGGATTGGTGGTCATGTGACTGGGTCGACATGGCTTGGTGGTCATGTTATTGGCTGGGTGTGGCCAACTCAATATCACTCACATCAAGGCACACATCTCCTCACCTACCTCTCATGACTGTGGGGATGCTGCAACAGCCGTAAGTGTGAAAAATGGTCATAAGTCACTTTTTTCAGTGCCATTGTAACTTTGAATGGTCACTCCACACAAGCAAAGGAGGGGGGGAAATTCCAGAGACGTTCCTGAGACAGGAAGTCTAGTCCTGCCAAGAATGTAATAAGGGTTAATGGAGAGGCAGTTTCTGTAAGCAACACCAGAATGTTTCCTTCTTGCCTTCCTTACAGGATTAGGCCAGTAATTTCTTCTAACAACCTGTTCTCCAAACTGCTTAGAATGTTAACAACTGGTTCTAGCGAATAGGTGCCAACTGGTAGAATCCCACCCTTGCACATAGGTCATTAATGTAGAGTAGGAGAATTGGTCCTAGAACACTGCCTTGGGGGACACCACTGTTGACAGGTACAGAATTTGATAGGATGCTCCCAATTTTGACCATTTGTTGTCTGTTTAACAGGAATGCTTCTATCCAGTTATGCTAGTGTCCAGAGATACCATAAAATTTTAGTTTTAGGAGTAGTTTGTCATGTACCACTGAATCCAAGGCTTTACAGAAGTTTATGTAAATTGCGTCAATTGCTTTGCCCTGATCGAGTTATGTAGTCCATATGTTTTTGCAGTGTAAGAGTTACAGATTGCAGGATAGTTTGTTTGTCTCTAAGTGGAGGATAATGGATTGGTTAATAATTGATTCCATGACTTTACAGGTGACACAGCATAAGGAGATTGGCCGGTAATTTTCAACTAGGCTGGGGTCTCCCTTTTTGAAGATGGGGATGACCATAGCTTATGACCATAGTTTTGGCAAGGAGCTGGACCTGAAAGATTTTCCAAAGATTATGCTTAGAGGTTCTGCTATGGAAGTGGATAGCTTTTTTAAGAAAGGCACATATTCCGTCCAGTACAATAGATAGAGATGGTTTTAGATTGCATAGTGTTTTTTCAACATAGTCTTCTGTACAATTGATATGTATTAGATCATTGTAGTTGTCTGTGGTTCGACTAGGAAATACTGGGCCTGATCCATTGCTGTTTACAAATACTGAGCCAAGGAATGTGTTAAAGCGGTTGGCTTTAATGGTGTCATCATTGCAGTCTTTACCATTAAATGTTTATTTATTTGATAATTTATTTAATCAATCAATTGATCATTTTTGTTACCTCCTGGATCCTTTGCTACTTTTGTATTTATGAATTCTGTTGGATTTTATGTGCATATCCCAGTCTATGACCATAATAAATAAAGGAAGAAAGAAAAACAGGCACCAAATATATGGTTACATACCCCCAAAGCCATGAAGAGTAAAAAGGGGAACTAAGTGTTTTAATAATTTGCTCAGAACATAAAAGGACCAGTATGGAAACTGCTGGAGCATCTGTGATCTCCAAACTAATCACTTTCCTGTTTCTCACAGCAAGCTACTTCATCTAGAATGCCTGTTTCACAGAAAGCAAGGTCTTGCATTCTGTCAGATTTCTTTGTTATATTAGACAGAAAAATTTGTAAACCTTTCTCTCTGTCTCTGTCCTTCACCCACTCTCAACCTCCTAACACCCCTCTACATGGAAATTTCTCCCATTTCTTAGGATCCGGATTTTTCATTATAGGCAACTATGTTTTCTGTCCTCATGGTTTCATCCATTCTGTTTACTGCACCCCCATTTCCATGGATTCCTTCTTCTCCTTCCCATGTTTCCATACACTTAATTGTTATTGTTAAACATATTGTGCAAGATTGCCCATGACGTGCATTCTCTAGTTCCTTAGAAGATTTGCACGAAAGAACACCAGAGGCGATCACCTGGATAGCTGAATTGGATATTCAGTTATGAAGCCACTGTGATACCCACCCCCTAAAAGTTTTACTTATAATTACATGAACAATGTATAACTGTTTATTTCACTTCTGTCCTGTTCTCATCATATGCTAAATAATAATAATAACCCATTTTATTTCTCCTTTTCCAGGGGTGGGATTCTACCAGTTCGCACCTATTCGCTAGAATCGGTTGTTAACATTCTAAGAAGTTTGGAGAACCGGTTGTTAGAAGAAATTACTGGCCTAATCCTGTAAGGAAGGCAGGAAGGAAACATTCTGGTGTTGCTTACAGAAACTGCCTCTCCGTTAATCCTTATTACATTCTTGGCAGGTCTAGACTTCCTATCTCTGGAATTTCTCTAGAGTTTTTTCCGCCTCCTTTGCTGGTACTTTGCCTGTGTGGAGTGACCATTCAAAGTTACAATGGCACTGAAAAAAGTGACTTATGACCATTTTTCACACTTATGACTGTTGCAGCATCCCCACAGTCATGAGAGGCCAGGCGAGGAGATATGTGGCTCGATGTGAGTGATATTGAGTTGGCCACACCCAGCCAATAACATGACCACCAAGCCACGCCCACCAACTTAGCCATGCCCACAGAACCGGTTGTTAAAAAAATTGAATCCCACCCCTGCCCTTTTCCTTTTCTCCTTTTTGGGAGGTTTATAACATACATGCACAACCTGAAGACTGAGTTTCCCTCTCTCTGGGTAGCCAATTCAAGAATCCCCCCCCCCAAATTGCAATAGATGTGGATACTGCACCATAGCAGGCAAAAGAATTATATGCAACAGGGAGGTTCATACCAAATTAACAGCAAGCCTTTCTGCCCATCCTTAAGCCCTTCAAAAGCAATAACAGCATGAAATGAATTCTCCCCGTCGCCAGTCCCTGTCTTGTGTTTATCCCCTCCATTCCCAGTAACTGTACTTCCCTGACTTCAGACACAGCACACAGAATGAATATGGCAAACCTTGAAACAGCCTTAAATCAATATTTATATGGCTTTATTGTATATTGTTTAAAACTTAATCTACAAACACACCATTTGTCCTATAGCAAACATGACAGGGTTAGAGGAACAAAGCAAAAAGAGAGACTGGTGACAGAGAAAAAGGAAAACCAGGTTCAGTGTATTTGTGCTGGCTTCTCTTTCATATGGAATTAATGGTGGTTTAATGGAGTATGAAAGAATGTTTTACTGGAAACAATGAGGAACAATTGTCTAGCTCACGTTTCATTTCACAGGTCATTATTGCATTAAGAAGTAAATCGACCAAGTCCGGTAAATAACAGTCTGGGTATTGCTGAAAGCTTCAAACCAAATAATCTTACAGTTTTCACCCAATATCTCTGTCATTTTTAACCCTTGCAGAGATCAGCTGCAGGCTAAACAATTATCTTCACTCATCCCTGGCAGGTAAGCATTATTCATTTTACCTTCTCTAGCAAGCCCCACCAGGCAAAGAGTTTTGCATTGTTGTTTTGTTTATTAGACAGCCTAGCCAACTGTTTAACTGGTGGCCTTGAAAAACAACACAACTTTTAGTGAGTGCTGCAGGCATCTTTAAACGGGCTGCTTCCTCTGCAAAATTAATTGTTGCAAAACACAGCACTTCTTCTGTGTCAAGTACTGCGCACTGACACTCAGCAGTTTGTCTTCGTTATGGATATGCCAGGGAAATTTAGGGCAATGCCATTCTTCAAGTTCACATGCAAATCCTGTAAAGAGTGAGGCTTATACACTCTTGAGAAGGCCGACCTTGTTACTTACTTAATTTTCATCTGGGAACTATAAAGTCTAGCTGTCCTGTCTCCCATCTCTCAATGCATAAGCAATTAATGTACTGTTCTTTGAACAACGTCAGTCAAATAGATTAATCTTAAATTCTTCTGAATTCTCTTTTTCACCCTATTTAAAATTCATTTCTGACACATCCTTATGAATTCAGTTTCTCTCAGAACAGATGTCTAGAATTTAAGAATTATTTCCATTCACATATAACTTTTCAGGAGGAATTCTTTCTGCTAAATCCATTCTCTTCATTTTTCAAACATCCATCTTATCTCTCAGTTATCTCACAGTCCAAGGAACCAGAACACCGCTCAAAGCTGCCTGAAAATTAGTGACCCCTATGATAAATTAAGGGTAATTATATGTTGTTTTTTCTTTCAAACGTACATTTTAAAATTTTTATTTTGAATTTATTATGTGCCATTAAGTGATTTTTCAACTCCTACCAACCACATAGATAGATTTTCTCTGTGACAATCTTCCCCTAACCTGTTCTTTCAGGTCCAGTTTGAATGGACATATAGTTTTTAATATCCATGCAGTGTATAAAAAGGTCCTTGGGGGGTTTTATATGTAAGAAGTCCTTGACATACAACATTTGTTTAGTATCCATTTGAAGTTACAATGGTACTGAAAAAAGTGACTTCGGAGCATTTTTCATACTTATGGCTTTTACAGCATCCCCATGGTCACATGATCAAAAATCAGATGCTCAGCAACTGGCATGTATTTATGATGGTTGCGGTATCCCAGGGTTATGTGATCAGCTTTTGTAAACTTCTCACAAGCAAAGTCAATGGGGAAGTCAGATTCACTTAACAACTGTGCTACTAACTTAACAACTGCAATGATTCACTCAATAACTGTGGCAAGTAAGATTGTAAAATGGAGCAAAACTCACCGAACAACTGTGTTGCTTAGCAATGGAAAGTTTGAGCTCAATTGTGTTTGTAGGTCAAGGACTGCCTGTATGTGGGGGAGTTAGCAGCCTTTTCTGTGATAATACAGAAGCATTCTGGAATGTGTTTTTAACTTCCCTGCAGGCCCCCTTGTTCAAAAATTAACTTCTCTTTTGTGTATTAGAGGATATTGCTCCTCAAAATTATTCTGGTTTTCTAACATTGCATTGTGTTGATTTGGTTGGTTGGTTATGATGGGGGGGGGGATATAGTTAATATCTTTTTCCTGTTCTAACACTTCTCAAGGTACATATAAAACAGTCATGATAGCAGGAAAACAGGAAAAACTTCAGTTGCTCTTAGCTCCACTATGTATTGTAGACCATACCAGGAATCAACTTCACAGGGAAACTAAGTCTACTTTTATGGAGAAGGGCTATAATGAAAAAATGTTACCAGTCTGATTGTGCTATACTTCTTGCATTTTATATTCATGTGAATATGAAGATTTCTGTCTGAGTCTCTTTGCCATATTTTCTGTCTGTTTTTGGATTTAAGATTTGCTTTTCCCTTCATTGCTCTGGTAACTGTACTCATCCTCAGTATCTCCATCAGTGTCATCTTGTTTATGCTCTACAATTGCTTTACACAGATAAAGAAAGCACACCCCCAACTCAGGAGTATAGATCAGTAGTTATCAGGAAAGGACATTTTCTTGTATGGTGTTATTTTTCATTATCTCAACATTTCACCACAGAGTTATCATATAATATGCAGCATAAAAATCGATGCCCCCAATTAAAGCTTGATACATATAAAAAGTTAACTAATATACCAGAAAAGAAAAATATGGTGATAAAGCATCTCATTTGTTTTCAGAATTGAACTTCCAGGAATGAATACTTTGGGATTCACCAAAAAGTAATGCAGCCGTTAAGGGATATATTATAAAGCACTTCTATAAACGATGGGTCATTAAAATTCAGGAGATATGATTCCTGTCCATGCTTGAAAATGAGAACCCAATAAACAAAGAGGTTTCCAAGATGTACAAGTACATTTGAGATAGAGGTGGTGATCAATTTCTTCTTCTTAAAAAAAGGATTTTTTTTACTAATGACACTGATTATAGCTTTTAATAATGACACTGATTATCAGCTCAATGTCAAATCCTTCTAAGGGATTTTCTCAATAACTTCCATATATGTCCTTTTCTAGAAAACTCTTCTGGAAATTCTTAAAATGGCAAAGATGGTTGTTTTCTGATGACAAATCAAGAAACTTATAGCCTGATATGTGCATGAACATAAAGAGTGATTAAACCTGCCTTTAAAGATGTATTTGATGGACCTTGGTGTCTGGCTTTGACTTGTGATTCATAATCAGGTCAACAAAAGTAGGGGGTAAGATCATGTCTGTGCAACACAGTGAATTAATCAGTCCTCTAAGCAGCCTCTAAGACAGATCTGTAGAGAAATGCCTTTCCTGGAAGACATTAGATGTTTTATTTAAAGATTAAACATTTTGTTTAAAGATTAAAGTTCTTTTTGTGCTTAATCGCTTTCCAGGGCAAGATGGAAAATGGGATTAATTACAGTCTCCTGCATTAAGCTCCTATCCAGCAGAAGTCACAAACGATGTAACTTTTCTGCAAAATGGCCACCATCATGAACAGCAGGCTCCAGAGATACTCATTGTAATTAAAGAGTTTATCTGGAGTCGCAGCACAGTCTTAATCAGGATGTCAACCAAGCCTCACTGCATGCACTTACAGCACATGGCTGTATAACAAAATAGCTCTTTTGAAAAGGCAGTTTACTCTAAAAAGTCTGAGCAGGACTTGATGCCGGCGGGCCTACCATTCTCTGTGGGATTCACACAAAATCTTATTAGGTCAATTGTTTAGAAAGCATCTCTCATTAAGGGATTTCAAAACGCTTGTGAAAAGTGAATAAAATTACCTTGCTCTATTGAAGAATAAATGTGGACCGGGCTGCCATTAATACATATAAAGGTTATGTTGAATTAAGTTACTTGCCCTGGAACTAGGAGAGACATATACAATTGGAAACTGTACCCCTGAGACAAAGAGTCTAAATTCTTTATTGTCATACTGCCATCTTTCTGGAATAAAGATACCAAGTATATATCCAGGAATAATTGTCTTCAAATGCCCACAGTAGCATTGGATTCCTTTTAAGTTCCTCTCTCTCACACATATAAAATTATTCAGTATTGTTGTCTACCCATGACTAGCAACTTACCAGCATCCTGGCATGCTTGTTCCCAATCCAATTCTGATTTTTGGAAAACTGATACAGGTGAATCCAATCCTAGAGCACTTCCATCCAAATCTTTGAAAAGAGCTTTCCTTGAGCTCCCACATATCGCATTACGAGATGAGCCAAGTATTGATTCATTTATTCTGACAAGAAAGGTAGAAAAATGAGACTTCGGAGAACTCAGCACAAGGAACATACCAAACATACCAATTACTGATATACATGTAAGTTAAATAGGAGACAGCATAATAGTGATAAGAAAAGGTCTCCCCTTTCCAGATGTCTGACTCTAGGGCAGCGGTCTGCAACCATAAACACTCAAAGAGCCATTTGGGCCTGTTTCCCGCAGAAAAGAAAACATCGGGAGCCAATAATTTAACAACCGGTGTGACTGGGTGGGTGTGGCCAACTCAATGTCACTCACTCCCACCCAGTCAACCTCCTGCTCTGGAATAGGGCATGAGTCTCCATCCCCTGCCATCACCTTTCTCAGGCCAGGTGAGGAGTTATGGGGAGGGGAGGTGCCAGCCTGTGTTGGGATCAGCCGACAGGGAGCCACAACAGAGGACCACAAGAGCCGCATGTGGCTCCAGAGCCGCAGGTTGCAGACCCCTGCTCATCTCTGTTTCTTAGCCGAGGGAGCCATCATTGTCCAAAGACACTTCCAGGGTCATGTGGCCAGCATGACTATACACTGAGGCATAATGCAATGATATATTTTGTTGGAAAACTGTTTAATCCATTACTTGATGTTTGTATGTACACCGTGAGATTATGCATATTCTATTCTATTCTGTATTCTTTTAACTGGAGCTGAAATAAGGAAAAACAAGAACGAAAAACAAGGAGTAGGAGAAAGCAACCCTAAGAAAAACAAATCACCAATGGTTTTACAGATTATAAATATATCAAACAAAATATTGTGGAAATCTCAGCAAGAGTTATCCAAAGTGAGTTAGTTATAAGTGATTGTAAGTGTACCTCATTTGCAGTGGATGAAAATGGAACATATTTTGTTTTCTGATATGGAACATTCTGGTCTGCTCAGATGTGATCAGATGCAAGATGCCTCCGTGTCCTGGATTTGTCATAATGCAGATGTCTTGGTCATCAGTATAGCAACTCTTTTTAAAACCATCAAAGATTATATCTGATAAAGGGAAAGTAAAAACACTGTAGGAAAATGGCAGCACCCAACTAATTTACACAGAGAACCAGTTTAGTCTAGTGGTTAAGTTTAGAAAGTAGAAGACTTGAAATTTTAGTGGTATAATCTTGCTACTTTAATTGTTGATAGCACTGTTTCACTTTTTTGACACTTTTTTAAAAAGGTCAACTAGAAGTAGAAATTAGAGGAAAAATTTGTTTAACTTCACCTAGGTTTGCAAAACCCCCCCCTTTAAATAAAAGATTCATGTTTTAGGATTCAGTTAAAGTTCTCATTGACTCCTGTGAGAAATTTATGTCTTGGGGGCTTACTGAATTGATACTTCAATGTTCTGTCTAAAATTATTCAAAATGTCTTCATTTCTGTTTTCAGGAGAAACTCTTTAGCAAAATAAACAGTTGTGTCAGTTTTCCTTCTATTTCTTAGATGGACAGGAGAAACTAGTAGTTGTACATAGATACCATGCTAAACATGGTTTAGTTCAAAAGTAACCATGTCCTCCATCTGTTCTAAACACCAGATCTCATCAGCTCCAACTGCCATGGCAAAAAATTTGAAGAGTTATAGTTCCAAAGTTCTAAAGAGAGCCCTTTTCTATCCCTCTTTTAACAAGACATGAACAAGGAAAAATTAATGGCATCAGGCCATGAATTTCTCTTTTACTTTCTTACCTTTCCTATAGAGCCAAAGAGGAATTATGGTTAACTACAGCAAGCAATGTCAACTTGGCCTATAATTAATTGCATTTAGCTACAATTATGGATAATTTAAGCAACCCAGTATGTTGCCATGATTAAACAAGCCTGTTATTTTAAAGTGAATTATTTAAAATTAACATTTTTTTCTTTTACATTTTTTTCTTCTTAATGGTTTTTCCTCAAGGATGGGGTCCATTTTTTTGGATCAATCAAGTGTTGATCCATTGATTAGGACAGGAATTGATTTATTTTGTCACTCAAGGTTACGTCATGGGACGTGAAGAGTGACTAGCCCAGAGTCACCCAGGCAGTTTTCACAGTCTCCTCATTTCCAGCCTGATGACTTAACTAGACAAAACTGGCTCTCTTAACAATATTTCATATTAATCATGTTAATATGTCTTGGGGAGAGTATGCAAAACCACATCCCCATTTATTCATGTTAGATCAGATTAATCTAGTATGTACAAACTAGTGAATATATAATATGTTCATAGATTCTCCTGCTTCCCATGAGATTGGGTAAACACACACACAAACACACAGAGACACACACCCATTTTCATCAGAAGCATATAGACAGATTTATTTGGGGTGTTTTTCCACTTAAATGAGTCTTTTCTTCCATAACCATTTTACAGTGAGAAACATTGTTATTACATAATTGTATATTTTATGGGACAAATTCTTGTCCCTCAACTACAACTACTTTTTCTTTTTGTGCTTGGTGTCATTTTCAAAAAATCTTAATAATTTTCTGTTGATTATTTTAGAAAAAGTATACATATGTATCTCGAAACAGAGCAAAATTGCACAAAGTCATGTATTTTGACCTAAGACTGCATTAAAGTTTGGATTTAGATACAATAGTATACAAAATCAGGATCAGCTGCTTTTGAAATTAGACCATTTCTAAAAATATTCATAGGACTGGGCCTTGGTCAGTTATAATCTGCAGCACCATAATAAAGTTTTTTTAAAATAAAATATGTGAGGTTCCTAAAAATTCTTTAAATAACATTTTAACATCCAAGCACCATTTGTAGTTCCAAGATTTAATATTGTATGTATTATTTCAGTATTTATTAGACCACATTGTTTATTAGCTCTTAAAGTACTAACCTTGTAGAGTTGTGACTCCCATAACTATTGAATAGTTTCTTATTTTATGCCATGGAGCATCAGGCCACCAATTACAGTCCAAAGTAAAAGATGGCCATAACATGCCAATTCGGCCCCTCCAGGGATTACGTGGAGCTCGATCTGTAATTGTCACATTGGCTGAAAGAGGCTGGATTCTGTCTTTGATGCAATCAAAGGAAGTGCTAGTAGCCACAAAGACAGAGTTTCTTAGTTTCAGATGCTGTTTTTTCTGGTGATAGTGCAGCTTAGCAGATGGTCCATAAAGTACTGGCAAGAGTCCCACAACATTGTCCACCAATATCACCTTTTCAACTACTACACTTCCTACAAGATGAAACATTATCCCATAGTCATAGTTTTTGTAAGACAAAAAGCCTGTAATTTTAGTACAGTTTGGAAAGCCATCTCCTTTATATAAATGAACCCCATGAAGGCTTGAATGAGCTACATTGCCATTGTAAAGATCCTCTGCTGAGAAACATTCTTGACCTTTGATATGAAAGGCTATCCGTTCCGAACCAGCCACACTATTATTATGTAACATAACACTTTCTACTGCATTTGTTTTGATGCCAGCAATCCAGAACTTCGAGGTCCCTGGTTGTTTGCTTAAGACAACAAGATTGCTGATGAGTTTATGATTTTGGCCTTCTAAATGTATACCATGCCCAATTGTACTGAATATCACATTATCACGTAGCAAGAACCCACTACTTGTAATGGCTTGAATACCAACTCCACAGCTGTGATGGATGCTGGAGGAAATTATAAAAGACTTGAGGGATGAATTTGTGATGTCAACTGATGGAGATTGTGAAGATCCAAGGTTCAAAATTTCAACATTTGAAAGTTGAAGCACACCTGCAAGATGGGAGAATGACACCTTTAAGAATCAGGATTTGTGGGGGAGAGGTTGGGGAGGTACAGGATAACCTTCTATGCCTTGAAAAATAGAAACAATGGAAAAAGTCTACTGATATCACTTTAGAAGTTCTTAATTCAGAAATCTTTAAGATAATACTACTCCAAATTAAAAAAGCATATACAGTAACTAAAGAGTTACTCAGTGATCCAGATTTTATTTTCATTAATGTCTACATAACATTTGCTATAGAGGATAATAGTTTTTCATTTCAAATAGCACATTTTAAACTCAGTTGCTATTACTTTCCTCATCAATTATTACTCTGTTGTCAAACTATAAAATAAAAAAATCATTTGTCATTCCCACATTCATAAGGGGTTTTTTGGGTCAATTGATGGAAGGAGCCAATGATAAACTATTTCTGAAAAACCTTGCCAAAAAAACTGCAGGGTCTTGTCCAGGCAGTCTCTGAGAATTGGACAAGATTGAATGGAAGAAAGAAAAATCACCCGCAATAGTAGACTTGGTGTGATAACTGCCAAATGAATTCATGTTCTTCTTTAAAAATACATGAGAAATCTAGAAAATTAAAATATATTTATTCTAAGCTACATGGAGAGAGAGTGATTTGTAAAATAAATATAAATACTTAAGTACCTGCATCTTGGTTTGCATAGCCCCAAGGTTTCACTAGAAGTTTTCCTATGCAATCCATGTCAGATTTAATCCTAATGTTTCTTGTCAGAAGCCCAACCTCTGCAGCCAGGAGAATCCATTGACCATCTTCTAATCTATGGGAATGGCCTACAGAAATCAAAATGTCAGAAAACAACAGAAGTGGAACAGGTTTAATAAACCAAACATGGGATCTCTAATAATTCTTCCCATATGAAAAGAGTTCACATATCCAGGCAATGTAAAGTAGGACTTCGTAATTTATTGCAGATTCAGACATTTGGCAAAAAAGTCATTTACTTTATTATCACTTTTAACAACATTATTTTCCCCTTATTTCATATAACAATCACTGATGCAGAGAATAACATATCAGAAGTAGGGAGCATACAGGTGAAACTCAAAAATTTAGAATATTGTGCAAAAGTTCATTTATTTCAGTAATGCAACTTAAAAGGTGAACCTAATATGTGAGATAGACTCATTACATGCAAAGCAAGATAGTTCAAGCCGTGATGTGGCATAAATGAGATGATTATGGCTTACAGCTCATGAAAACCACAAATCCACAATCTCAGAAAATTAGAATATAGTGAAAAGGTTCAATATTCTAGGCTCAAAGTGTCTCACTCTAATAAGCTAATTAAGCCATAACACCTTCAAAGGGTTCCTGAGCCTTTAAATGGTCTCTCAGTCTGATTCAGTAGGAATCACAATCATGGGAAAGACTGCTGACCTGACAGTTGTGCAGAAAACCATCATTGACACCCTCCACAAGGAGGGAAAGCCTCAAAAGGTAATTGCAAACGAAGTTGGATGTTCCCAAAGTGCTGTATCAAAGCACATGAATAGAAAGTTATGTGGAAGGGAAAAGTGTGGAAGAAAAAGGTGCACAAGCAGCAGGGATGACCACAGCTTGGAGAGGATTGTCAGGAAAAAGCCATTCAAAAGTGTTGGGGACCTTCACAAGGAGTGGACTGAGGCTGGAGTCAGTGCATCAAGAGCCACCACACAAAGACAGATCCTGGACATGGGCTTCAAATGTCATATTTCTTTTGTCAAGCTGCTCCTGAACAACAAACAATGTCAGAAGTGTCTTACCTGGGCTAAAGAAAAACAGAACTGGTCTGTTGCTCAGTGGTCCAAAGTCCTCTTTTCTGATGAGAGCAACTTTTGCATCTCATTTGGAAACCAAGGACCCAGAGTCTGGAGGAAGAATGGAGAGGCACACACTGCAAGATGCTTGAAGTTCAGTGGGAAGTTTCCACAGTCTTTGTTGATTTGGGGAGCCATGTCATCTGCTGGTGTTGGTCCACTGTGCTTCATTAAGATCAGGGTCAACGCAGCCGTCTTCCAGGAGATTTTGGAGCACTTCATATTTCCTTCCGCAGACAAGCTTTATGGGGATGCTGACTTCATTTTCCAGCAGGACTTGGCACCTGCCCACACTGCCAAAAGCACCAAAACCTGGTTCAATGACTGTGGGATTACTGTGCTTGATTGGCCAGCAAACTCCCCTGACCTGAACCCCATGGAGAATCTATGGGGCATTGCCAAGAGAAAGATGAGAGACATGTGATCGAACAATGCAGAAGAGCGGAAGGCCGCTATTGAAGCATCCTGGTCTTCCATAACACTTCAGCAGTGCCACAGGCTGATAGCTTCCATGCCACGCTGCATTGAGGCAGTAATTGCTGCAAAAGGGGCCCAAACCAAGTACTGAATACATATGCATGCTTATACTTTTCAGAGGTTCAATATTGTTCTATGTACAATCCTTGTTTTATTGATTGCATGTAATATTCTAATTTTCTGAGATTGTGGATTTGGGGTTTTCATGAGCTGTAAGCCATAATCATCACAATTATGACAAATCACAGCTTGAACTATCTTGCTTTGCATGTAATGAGTCTATCTCATATATTAGTTTCACCTTTTAAGTTGCATTACTGAAATAAATGAACTTTTGCACACTATTCTAATTTTTAGAGTTTCACCTGTATAGTACCTCAGCTGTTTTGTGATCAAATATTTTACAAGCCTAAATCAGTTCCATGGCATTTCCAATTTAAAAGAAGTTAAATACAGTATAAGGTCAGAGTTTATTGCACCTACCTTTCCTAAGAGGTCTGTAGGGGGCATGTATAAGCGCACCAATGTATCTATTGTCTCTGTCCTAATGTTTCTTTTTATTCATATCGATTTCATGTATTCATAGTCATGTTTATACTTATACCTGTTATCTAATACTTGCTTGACAAATAAATAAATTAAATAAATAAATAAAAATGTTGCAGGCATTTGTAATTCTAAGGGTATGAGACAGCAATTAAATACAGAAATAATTGAAACAATTCATTCATTGTATAAGTGCTGATTGCCCACTTAAATGTCTTAAGAAACAATACCAGCCCTTAAACTAAGCTGAGAAGGTAAGATACAAAATGGGAATGAGATCATACCTGCTGGTCCTATATATGTTGATATGTTCATCATAGTTTCTCTAGAGAAACCTAATGTATCTCTGCCAATGACTTATAATATCTTTTGGCACCATTGTCCCAAAAGAACATAATGGGAAAAGATTTTATATCACTTCAATGATGGCTGGGTTAAGCTAGGAGCTATTATAAATCACTGAGGATTGCCTATATTTAGATCCTAGATGCACAAGCTGTAGTCTTCCTTGTAAAATTCTGGATATAACATTGTACATTCATCGCCTCTACATGTCAACTTAAAATCAATTTGTAGTAGTTGGGTAGGGACTCCAATCCTTGTCCTTCCAGATATAAATCTCTATTTCAACTGATTGTCTTCATAAGGTTAATTATTTTATGAATAACTTGTAATTCCCATTCGTTAATTAAAGCAATAAAAATGTTAAAGTACTCTAGAAAGAAAACACTATTGAATAATGGCAAGTTTGTTGAGGAAAAATAGGTAGCCTTTAATGTGCAAAAAAAAATTAATGACATAATCTAAGCAAAGGAGACAAAATGCATACCAATATGTCTATGGAGAAGATTTTCACGGATCCTAATGCTATGATTGTTAACTTTTTCCAAAGTGATTATTTCAGCTTGATGGGCTTCATATGAAGAGGAACTGACAACAATTTTATCACCAGGATGCCAGTCCAAATGATCTTGCACCATAAACCTGTAAAGAATGTGAGATGAAGACATATTTAGAAGAATAGTGTAGCACTCATTTTTCTCCTGGATAATTAAGGAAACTGAATTATAATTAAGGAAAATAATGTGTGAACCTATCTGCCCCCACAGTACCAGCAAGGTAATGAACAAAGTTCTGGAAGGCTGACGAGCTAAAGGCATTGTTTTACAGTGGTTCAGCTCCTTTCATTTTGTGTTGGTGGGGAAGGAAAGGTTGGCTTGATGTCCTTTGACTTATGGGATGCTAAAGAGGCCAGTCTTGTCTCCTCTGCTTTTCAATATCCACAGTATATAAAGCCTCTGGAAAGGTTCATTCAATGGTTTCAGGTGTAGTATCATCAATATGCTAATGACATCCAACTGGACATTGCTACCTTGGGCTATAGAGGAGATAATCTTAATTCTGTTTCCCAGTGCCCAGATCCTCTCTATCTGGGGAGGAGAGAAGACATCAAAATGGAATCCTGAAAAGCTGAAATTTCTACAAATGCACCAAGGTCTTCTATCACCACCAAGAGTTTCTCATGTACAGGGAGCAAGTATCCGACGTGGGCGTCCTTCTGGTTTCTATTGGATCAGCAGGTAGAAATTGGCCAAAGAGGCATGTGCCCAACTGGTGAATATGCCAGTTCTGGCCTCATCTCTGATCAGAGGACCTGGAGGTATGAGCAACAGCAACTCATGCTGTTATCATCAACTATCTAGACTACTGGAATGCCCTTTACTTAGGGCTGCCCTTAAATAATATTTAGAAACTGCAGTTGGTTCTAAAAGCAGCAGTCTGTATACCTTATGTTGGGAGTATATATCATTAGTTTTGTGACCTTGCATTGGTTGTCATTTGCTTTCCAGATCCAATTTAAGGTGCTGATTTTGACCCATCAAATTATTTTCTTGACAAGTGGAAACTTTCAGGCATTCTCTAGTGAACTTCTACTCATCTAATTTAATCAAGCAGGAGAAACCTCTGCACATCTCACATTTTCAAATAATTTGTGGGGCTGGGGAAATTGCTTGTTCGTTTTATCTCCCTGTGGAGATCAAGCTGGTTCCTTCTCTACTGCTTTTCTGCAAGCTCCTAAAGATGTTTTCAGAGAGCTTTTTCAGAGGGCCTTTTCCTGATTTGAATTCTAGTTGCCATCTTTTTGTAGGTTTGCTATAGTTTTCATTTTTAGATGGGTTTTGTTTTATGATTTTTTTGATGTGTGTGCCATCAAAAGTTATATTTAATGTGGTGGCATACAAGTAAGTTTAATACAGAATCATTTTAAAATGTTGCCAGAAAGGTCCTACCATGTCCTGACTCCTGCAAAAAAGTGGGCAGGACTTCAAAAAGAAACAAAAAGTAAAATAAAAAAGACCTTCCTTATTACCTATAATTTAACACCTACCTTTCATTTCCAGGTGCAACATCATTTCCAAGATGTGTCCATGACTTCTTGGTGTAAGCACTGTGCAACTGCAGCTTCCCAAAAACACCTTGAAAAAAGGAGAAGAAACTAGCCATGATACAAAAGATGCTAATCTTCGCAAGATCTTCAACAAACTAGGCAGGACTTCTCAGTTGTGCCAGAGATATACTCATCCAAGCCATTTTGCATTGATGGAGATTGTTTGGATACTTCATAAAGTTTCCAAGGCACTTTCCTTAAAGATTACATTAGGAAGATTCCAACTCTAGCAAAAGGGTGAACTGGCTTTCTGGATTACTGTATAACCCATATGCTCAGCAAGGTCACACCAATATTAGAATAGGAAAATGACAACTTCCTTGAGGGACTAAATACCTCGAAAAAGATAATACATCTAGAAAATCTAATAGAGGAAAAAATGAAAGGGGCCCGGCTTATTTCCTATTTCAAATGAAAGCCTGTTTACTGGCCTATCACTTTGATACATTGATAAGCAAACTCTTTGATGCTGAGGATAGCAAATAGTGCTGGGTGGGCGATTGGAACTTGCGTATATGCATATAAACAATGCCTCCATCAGAAGTACCTAATTTAAAAGCCAGAAGCACAGGGGTGGGATTCAAAAATTTTTAACAACCAGTTATGTGGGCATGGCTTAGGTGGTGGGCATGGCTTGGTGGTCATGTTATTGGCTGGGCGTGGCCAAGTCAATATCACTCACATCAAGGCATGCATCTCCTCACCTGGTCTCTCATGACTGTGGGAATGCTACATCAGTTGTAAGTGTGAAAAATGGTCATGTCACTTCTTTCAGTGCCATTGTAACTTTGAATGGTCACTCCACACAAGCAAAGTACCAGTAAAGGAGGGGAAAAAAACTCCAGAGAAGTTCCTGAGACAGTAAGTCTAGTCCTGTCAAGATTTAACAGATTTAACAGATTTAACGGATAATCAGAGTTGGAAGGGACCTTGTAGGTCATCTATTCCAACCCCCTGCCCAAGCAGGAGACCCTACACCATTTCTGACAAATGGCAGTCCAATTTCTTCTTGAAGGTCTCAGGTGATGGCACTCCCACAGCTTCCGAGGGCAACTGCTGTTCCATTGGTTGATAGTTCTGTCAGAAAGTTTATCCTTATTTCCAGGTTAAATATCTCCTTGTTCAGTTTCCATCCATCATTACTGGCCTACAGCTGCTTTAGAAAATAGCTTGACCCCTTCCTCCCCGTGGCAGCCCCTCAAATATTGAAAGACTGCGATCATGTCTCCCCTGGTCCTTCTCTTTACTAGACGAACCAAGCCCAGTTCCTGCAACTGTTCGTTGTATGTTTCAGCCTCCAGTCCCCTAATCATCTTGGTTGCTCTTCTCTGTACTTTTTCTAGCGTCTCAACATCTTTTTTAAAATGTGGTGAACAAAACTGAATACTTTAGGTGTGGTCTTACTAAGACTTTATAGAGTGGTATTAGTACTTCCCTTGATCTTGATTGTATCCCTTTGTTAATACAATTTAGGATTGCATTAGCTTTTGTGGCTGCTGTTGAACACTGCTGGCTCATATTTAACTGGTTGTCCACTAAGACTCCAAGATCCCTCTCACAGTTACTGCTATTGAGCCTGCTTTCACCCAGTCTATATGTATACTTTTGGTTTTTCTTGCCTTAGTGTAGGACTTTACTTTTCTCTATATTGAATTTTATTTTGTTAGATATGGCCCAGTGTTCTAGTCTGTCAAGATCCATCTGGATCTTGAGAGCCTATCTTCTTGGGTGTTAGCTATTCCTGCCACCTTAGTATCATCTGCAAATTTGGTAAGTTCCCCTTCTATTCCTTCATCTAACTCATTAATGAAGATATTGAAGAGTACTGGGCCTAAGACAGGACCTTGTGGCACCCCACTGCATACTTCCCTCCATGTAGACTTAGACCCATTAAGGACTACTCGTTGAATACAGTTTGCCAGCCATTTGCAAGTCCATCTAGTGGTGGTGCTGTCTATTCCACTTTTTTCTAGCTTACTAAGAAGTAGGTTGTGGTCTACTTTGTCAAATGCCTTGCTGAAAACTAAATATATTATGTCCACAGTATTTTGCTGATCTACTAGTTTAGTCATTTGCTGAAGAATGAAATAAGATTGGTTTGGCATGATCTGGTTTTAACAAACCCATGCTGACTGCTAGTTATCACTTTACATGTTTCTAGATGTTGGCAGATCTGTTTTTTTTATTATCTTTTCCACTATCTTCCCGGGTATTGATGTTAGGCTGAGTGGTCATTAGTTTCCTGGGTCTGCCTTTTTTGCTTTTTTGAAGATGGGAACCACATCAGCTCTTTTCCAGTCCTCTGGTAGTTCCCCGGTGCTCCAGGATTTTTGAAAGATATGGTGCAGTGGTTCTCAGATGACCGCTGCCAGCTCCTTTAAAACTCTGGGATTTGTTTTCATCAAGATCAGACAGGTGTTCTCTTACTATTTTTTGCTTATTTTAACTTTTATTTCTGGTCTGTCTTTTACAGTTATGTTTTTGGTGGGTTGAGCTATAGTTTCTTTTTGCGTGAAGATGGATGCAAAGAATGAGTTAATCAGTTCTGCTTTCTCTCTGTTATCTGTTACTTCCTTGTCATCTTCTCTCTTTAGTAGACCGACTATTTCCTTGATTTTTTTCTTGTTATTTATATGTTGGAAGAAACTTTTTTTTATTATCTTTGACTTTTGTTGCAAGTCTTTGTTCGTTCTGAGCTTTTGCTATCCTGACTTCGTCTTTGCAGATTCTGGCTATCTGCTGATATTCTGCCTTAGTTGTATGTCATTCTTTCCATTTTTTGTACTTGTCCTTTTTTTCTTTCAATTTGC
Organism: Emydocephalus ijimae; assembly: GCA_004319985.1. Lineage (NCBI taxonomy): Eukaryota > Metazoa > Chordata > Lepidosauria > Squamata > Elapidae > Emydocephalus > Emydocephalus ijimae. The sequence continues at coordinate 25,686 of BHEV01007759.1, forward strand.
CAGAGAGATCTTTGTGCAGCCATGCTGGTTTCTTCTTGGATTTCTTGTTTTTCTTTCTCAGTGGTATTATGCTGATCTGGGATTCTATGATCATACTTTTTAGAGTTTCCCAAGATTCTTGANTTTCTTTCTCAGTGGTCTTATGCTGATCTGGGATTCTATGATCATACTTTTTAGAGTTTCCCAAGATTCTTGAGTTGTTTTCCCCTTTAGGATTTTCATCCATGGAATCTTTCT
>BHEV01007760.1:0-24415 GCA_004319985.1 Emydocephalus ijimae
GGAAGGAGTGAAATGTCTAGCGGTTTGAACTGAGGTAACGGAACGTGAGGAAACTGGCAGTTGGAACAGAGTTCTTTTCAGGTGGGGAGGGGGAGTAGAACTCCTTAGCATCAGAGTGTGTTAATAATATAGGAAATATTAATGCTCTGATGGTCATTTCGAAAAATCCTTTCTTAGTGAGCACCTGGAAGCCAAAAGGAACATACGTGCCGAATTTCAAGTTTGTAGGCTTTACAGTTCTGGAGATTTTGTGATGATGCCTGAGTGGCATTTAGCTTTTATATATATATGTAAAATATAAGAATCATAGAATCATATATATACGTTTCTGGAGAAAGAACTGTATTTATTTATTTATTTGTTTGTTTATTTATTTATTTATTTATCAAGTAATTATAAGATAATAAGTATAAGAATAAATATAGTTATGAATACATGAAATGGATACATATAAGAAAAATAAAAAGAAACAATAGGACAGGGAGGGTAGGCACATTGGTGTGCTTATGCACACCCCCTACAGACCTCTTAGGAAAGGGGTGAGGTCAATAGTAGAAAGTCTAAGGTTAAAGTTTTTGGGGTTTGGGGGAGAATCCACAGAGTCAGGTAGAGTATTCCAGACATCGACCACTCTGTTTCTGAAGTCGTATTTCCTGCAATCAAGTTTGGTGAGGTTTACCTTGACTTTGTATCTATTGTGTGCTCTTGTATTGTTATGGCTGAATCTGAAATATTCATTGACAGGTAGGACATTGCAGTGTGTGATTTTATACACTATACTAAGATCAGACCAAAGGCGGCGTAGTTCTAGGTTTTCTAGGTCTAGAATTTCAAGTCTGGTGGCATAAGATATTCTGCGACGAGTCGAGGAGTGGAGAACTCTTCTTGTGAAATATTTCTGGACTTTCTCAGCTGTGTTAATATCAGATGTGTAATGTGGGTTATATGACTCATTGCTGAGTACAGTTGAACAATGCTATAATAAGTCACATTAAGAGACTTACAAATGGGCTGTGTGTTTCTTTGTTTTGTGGTGACTTTCTAGTCTAAAAGTTCCTCAGAGTTACCTTGAATAGTGAGATGGGTGGCATACAGGTAGACCTTGACTTACGGCCATGACTGGGCCCCAAATTTCTGTTGCTAAGCAAGACAGTTGTTAAGTGAATTTTGCCCCATTTTACAACCATTCTTGTTAAGTGAATCACTGTGGTCATGAAGTTAGTCCCATGTTTGTTAAGTGAATCTGGCTTGGTTGTCAGAAGGTCGCAAAAGGGGATCACATGAGCCAGGGACACTGCAACAGTCATAAATACGAGTCAGTTGCCAAGCCTCTGAATTTTGATCACGTGACCATGGGGGGGAGGGCTGCAACGGTTGTAAGTGTGAAAAAACTGGTAATTTTTTTTAGTGCTGCTGTAACCTCATAAGCTGAGGACTACCTAGCTGTATAAATGTAATAATGTAACATAATAAATAAATAAAATCTGAAATATTCTTGGGCGATCAGGATATAGATCTACTATCGCTCCCTTTTCTCCTTCTCCTTGCTAAACCAACAACAACCACAACACCTAGAATCCTTCCTCTGGTGAGACTGGCAGTCATATCAATTGCTGAATAAAACAAATAAAGAGAGAAGGTACCAAAAAAGGCGGGACTATACTTTAACTGATCCGATGGGTTTAGCTTGTCAGTTCAGCCCCTGCGATTTGAAAAAAAAACAAAAACCAAAAAACGAAACATCTGGCTTAAAGTTTGTAAACCTGGATAGTTGCACCTTGAGGGACAAGCCATTCATTTCTGCCCGTAACCATTGCCAACATGATTCCAGCCCCCTCCCTCCACCGACCTAATAATTCTCTATCCGTTGAAGTCAACAGAGTTGGTAGAGGGGTGTGGGTGGAACCCCAAATCCTAAAATTAGTATTCTAGAACCCAGGAGTTTCTGCCGACCCTTGCAGGATTTTGACCGTGAATCCCAGTTGGTTGGTGGCCATGGCCCCTCCCCCCTCTTTTCCCCGTCTTCCAATTGTTCCCCGCCCCAATGCAAAAGGTTGCGATTTTGGCTCCCGTCTTTTCACGGACGACAAGCAGGCTGAAGATCGCGCGGCGGCGGAACCCAGCAAGGATCTGTCGCTGCTTCGGGCCACCTCCCTTCCTCCGGTTCTTCCCCCACCAAGGAAGGGACCCTTCCGCCACCCCTTCACCTCAATGACCCTTTAATGACGACGCCCCGGCAGGCTGATCTCCTCGCTCTCGGCCTCCCGACCTGCCGGCGCCCCGAGGCAGGGACCAGTCCCCACGCGCGCGCCTCCCTCGCCCGATACTCACGCGTGTCCTCCTCGGAAGCCAAGTCGTCCTCCATGCCTCCGGCAAAGCTCACCGCCCGAGCATCCCCGTCGTTCCGGGGGGGGGGGACGACGCCCCTTCGAGGCGGACGCGGCCGGGGTCCGCCCGGGGATGGCTGCGGCTCCGGCCTCCGGCCTCCTCCGTCCCTCGCCAGAGCCGGCCTAAAAATAGCCTGGTTAAGCGTCGCCCAGGAAAGAGAGGGCGATTTGGGGGGGAAGGGGGTGGAGTGGGGGAGCCGAACCTGCCTCGATCCGAGGACGAGGCTGCACGCGGCCGCGCTCCACGCGCGCTCCCGGGGCCGCGCCCGCGCCCAGGCGGCACCCGCCTGGCTCGAATGGGCGCCTTGTGGCCATGCCCGAGGAACCCGACGGGCTACGAGGAGGAGGGCAGGAAGGTGAAAACGAGGAACTCCGGAGGGATTGGCTGTTTTTTTTTCCTTCGCTGCAGCAATTTCTCCGCCGACTCTTCCCACAAATTAGATATAGTGCATGATATAATATTTCTTTTCCTTTCCCTAGCCTTCCCCTTCCTCGTCATTCCATCCCCTTCCCCTATCCTTTCCCTTGCCTCTTCCTCTTTCCTTCCCCTTCCCTGTCGTTCCTTTTCCTTGCCTCTTTCCTTTCCACTTTCCTCCCGTTCCCTTCCCCTTGCTGCGGCATCCTTCGTCGTTCCAGACATGCTAATGTAATTGTACCGTTGGAAGAGCTGAAAGACAGATCAAACGGAGAAAATGTATCTGTGCGGTGGGTTAAAAGGAGTAGATTAGACAGATTAACGATATGTCATAATTACTCATCAGTGCCATTGTGTTTATACTGTTGTTGATTCTTTGATTCTGTTTCTGCTCGAAGTTCCTCGACGAATAACTCAGCTCGTTTCTTTCCAATTCAAGGAAAACTTCGGTGTGGCCATTTCCCTCGCTTTCCGGATTCCCTGCCTCGCGCTTTCCAGGGTCCTGAAACTCGTGAAGCCCAGTCCTTTGATTATTATTATTTTCATTATTATTATTCTCTGTTCGTCGTGAATAACTTCTTCGGTCTTCTCCATTCTGGCTGCTCTCTGGATAAATTCCCAAGTTCTTCGTTTTGCAGTACTCCTTCCCACCAGGGGGTGAGAAAGTCTTCAAAGAGGACAATTTGATATTGGAAGGCTGATATGATGGACTTTTGCAAAGGTTTGGAAATGTTGAGGGCCAGATGGCCAAACTTCCAACAGTACTAAAATGCTCTGGCATTCCTTTGCAATCAAATTTTCTCAAATTTTTGAGTGGAGATGGATGACACTCCCTCTATGTATCTGTAACACAGAGAGAGAAGGGGGAGGGGAAGGAAGAGAGAGGGAGATGGATCAGTTAAAGTATAGTCCCGCCTTTTTTGGTACCTTCTCTCTTTATTCGTTTTATTCAGCAATTGATATGACTGCCAGTCTCACCAGAGGAAGGATTCTAGGTGTTGTGGTTGTTGTTGGTTTAGCAAGGAGGAGGAGAAAAGGGAGCGATAATAGATCTATATCCTGATCGCCCAAGAATATTTCAGATTTTATTTATTTATTATGTTACATTATTACATTTATACAGCTAGGTAGAATAACCTTCTAGAGAGAGCTCTAGAAGAAACAGCCAGGAGTACCTTTCAAATGAGCATAGTAGAAAAAAGAAAGGAGGGAAATATAAAAACATAATTTCATATTTATTTTTGGTAAATATTATATATGGTTAAATAGTGGCTAGAAACTTGGAGACCATGAGTTCTAGCGCCTCCTTAAGCATGAAAACAGCTGGGTGACATTGGGCCAGGCACTGTCTCTCAGCCCTATGAAGTGGCAAACACTTCTGAAAATCTTGTCAAGAAAACTGCAGGAAGTAATCCATAGATGGCCATCAGGAGTCACCAATAACTTGAAGGGATCATAAACAAACAAGTGCATTCAGTAGCTGAGTATGCAAACTGAATTAATTCTGAATGTGTGCATGCGTGTTTTAAAGAATTTGGTTTAATATCTGGCCGCTTAGCTAAGGCTCATAAACCACAACTTCTGACAGCCAGGTTGTGATTCACTTGCCAAAGCGTTGTTAAAGAAACGAGCTCAGCACAGTGTGTGACTAAAACCATCCCACTCCTCCTATTATTTCCCACTGTCAAAAGCAGCAAAGTCATAGTACATATTTTAGATATATATATGTTAGCCAATTCATACTGCATCATTTAAGTCTCTTTGCAGAAAGTACTTGAAATTACTTTTAATTTAAGCAACTCTCAAGGAGTTGGACAGAAGGGAGGCGAAAAGATTTTCTTAGGTTGGATGCAATAACAGGCAGAAAGACAAAAATGAGCATCCTTTAATGTTTTTAGAAGTTACAAATGTAAGATGTCAATGAATATTGGAGATTGATCTTAAATATCCAGATAGGTAGGGCAACTTCCTTGAGGATAGAGCCACAAAACAGCCTTCAATCTTCCGAATAACCTCAAGGAAGCTATCTAGTGATGCAATTACATGGTTGGAAAGTGTGCAGCCACAAACTTTGGCTGGATTTAAGGGAAGGGATGTGACTTCCTTTCTGTCCAGCTCCTTGACAGTTGCCTAAATTAAAAGTAATCTCAAGAACTTTCCAAGCACAATTCTTGCAGAGCTCTCTTTAACGAGGTTTATTGAGATTGAAGCAATTGGGTTAGGAGAATGCAGCAACTGAACTTTCCCATTTAGAGGCAATATATCCTGAGTATATTAGGATAAAGGCTATACTCTTTTTCTAAGAGCCTTCTCTGACAACAAAGACACTTGTAGCAGTTGTTTATATAGAGATGGTCCTTGTTTAACAACCACTTGTTCAGCAATCACTTGAACTTGTGATGATAAGTAGTAATTGCAACTGGTCCTCAAAGCTCCAGCCATTTGCAGACCCCACAGTCACATCATTGTGAGAGAGATACCAGGTGCCTGATTATGATGTCACACAGCATCCCACAGTCACGTGGATGCAATTTGTGATGTCTCTGCCTGCTCCCCACAAGCAAAGTCAATGAAGAAGCTGGCAGGAAATCAAAAGTTGCAAACACATGACATTCTTGTTTAATGATGGCAGCTTGGAGACTGCTGGAACTGCTGTCATATGATGTCATACTTTCAAATTGCATTTCTCAGCAGTGGAAATTCAAGTCCCAATTATCATAGTTAAGGAAGGACTACCTGTAATAGACTTTTGAATACCTGCCTGGGAACAAGCTTTCCCATTATAGACATGTTTGATTACTAAGAATATTAGGGATAATTCTCCTGAGTGTGTTGGGAATTAATAATTGCTGTTTTATAGGTGCTTGTCGGAAAGTCTTCCCTATAGTCTATAATCCCCTACATTCCTAAATGCTCTTTTGACCTGCAATTGGACTTGTGCTTCCTTGCACAATTGTTGCTCTGCTTCCATGTACACTTTTGGGGTATCCATTTAATGTCTCCCTCTTGACCTTTTCTAAATAAATGCTGGATTAAAATGCTCTTTCATTCATCTTTTGCTTTCCTCTCTTTGTATTTATTGCATGAAGCTTTTGGCATTATATTCCATTATTAAATCTGATGGTGGGTTTTATGTGTTGTAAATGGCTTTGAGATGTCTTTGTACAAGAATCATGCAAACTTGTAGGAAAAATATGTAACAAGCAGCAGCAACAGCTAGGAATGAGACCAGGAGGCCTTTGAGAGAAAAACTGCTACAATTCCCACTGCCCTACACCAACAGATGGTTGGAAATTTGTGTCATCTGAGAATTGTATTTGCTGTGGGCTGGAATCAGGAAGTACTTCTCCAACCCAGCCAGAATTCATGAGAAGAAAAAGGCTATCTCTGATCTTCTTGTCTTCCTGTTTATTATCTACATCTTAAAACCACCCATTAGAATAGAGTAGAGTAGAATAGAATAGAATAGAATAGAATAGAATAGAATAGAATAGAATAGAATAGAATAGAATAGAATAGAATTCTTTATTGGCCAAGTGTGATTGGACACACAAGGAATTTGTCTTGATGCAAATGCTCTCAGTATACATCAAAGAAAAGATACCTTCATCAAGAGTCAAGAATCATCAGGTACAACACTTAATAATAGTCATAGGGTACAGTAAACAATCAAATCATACCATGAAACAGTCAGTAAAAATTGTTAGGATACAAACAACAAGGTTATAGTCACAAGGAGGAGATGGGTGAAAGAAAGGATGGGAGGATTAATAGTAATGGTAATAGTAATAATAATGCAGACTTAGTAAATAGTTTGATAGTGTTTAGGGTTATTTGTTTAGCAGAGTGATGGCATTCAGGAAAAAAATGTCCTTGTGTTCTGGTATGCAGTGCTCTATAGCTCCTTTTGAGGGTAGGAGTTGAAATAGTTTATGTCTGGGATGTGAGGGGTCTGTAAATATTTTCACAGCCCTCTTTTTGACTCATGTAGTATTTAGGTCCTCAATGGAAGAAACACATTAAATAAACACATTCTCTATTGTGTCTCTCTTGTGATATTTTAATCTTTTGGAGCATGTTTATATTGTCAGGAAAACATTTGCAACAGCATTGTTGCTAAATGCAATGAAAAACGAATGTGGGTTTAAAGCCAGAAAGATTGAAAATCACACCTGATGATAAGGGACAGGGAGGGCCTGGGTAAGGGGCAAATATCCTGTCCTGGGAACTGAATGGAGAACAGTCTAAGAATAGTTATTTTGGGGACCTCATCAGTGGTGGGATTCAAACGTTTTTACTATTGGTTCTGTGGGCGTGGCTTGGTAGGTGTAGCCTGGTGGTGATATAACTGGGTGGGCGTGGCTTGGTGGTCATGTGACTGGGTGAGTGTGGCTTAGTGGTCATATCAGATGTATTCACTTGCTATTGTGTGTGGTACAGTTAGTCCTCAATTTACAGCAGTTCATTTAGTGACCAAAGTTACAACAGCATTGAAAAAAGTGACTTATGGCCATTTTTCACACTTACGACCATTGCAGCCTCACCCAGGGTCATGTGATCAAAATTCAGATGTTTGGCAACAGACTCACATTTGCAGTGACCTGAGGTCACGTGATCCCCTTTTATGACCTTCTGATAAGCAAAGTCAATGGGGAAACCAGATTCACTTAACAACCATGTTACTAACTTAACCACTGCAGCGATTCACTTAACAACTGTGGCAAGAAAGGTCATAAAATGGGGCAAAATTCACTCAAGAACTGCCTTGCTTAGCAACAGAAATTATGGGCTCAGTTGTGGTCTTAAACCTGTATTCCTCTGGCTATCCACTAAAACTCTGTTCATGAGAAGGGCCATGCTATGAAGACTGGGTTGGAGGGTTATCCATTTTAAATAAGGCTGAATGCTTGTTTCCCTAAAATAAAATTTCAATTGGCCACTGGAATTAATGTCTAATGCTCATGAGCAGGGTCCGAAGTAGGCTTCAGTTCCCCACCTTCCCTTTCAAAATACAGTAAAGAAAAATATGACATAGCTCAGGGATGTCTGCAGAGAAAATAGAATGGAATAGAAATAGAATGTAGAATAGAATGTAGAATAGAATAGAAATAGAATACAATACAATATAGAATAGAAAATAGGAAAGAATAGAATAAAATTCAACAGAAATAGAATAAAATGTAGAATAAAATAGAATAAAAAATAGAAAATACAATACAATAGAATGTAAAATAGAATAAAAAAATAGAAAATAGAATACTATAGAATATAGAATAGAAAAATAGAAAAGAATAGAACAGAATATAAAATAGAATAGAATGTAGAAAATACAATACAATAGAATGTAGAATAGAATAAAAAATAGAAAATAGAATACTATAGAATAGAAAATAGAAAAGAATAGAACAGAATATAAAATAGAATATAAAATAGAATAGAATGTAGAAAATAGAGAATGGAATGGAACAGAATGGAGTAGAGTAGAGTAGAGTAGAGTAGAAGAGTTGGAAGGGACCTTGTAGGTCATCTAGTCCAACCCCCTGCTCAAGCAGGAGACCCTGTACCATTTCTAACAGCAGGATAAAATAAATCAAAATAGTAGCCAAGACTGGATAATCAAAGCTCCTGTAAATGAGATATGGGAATGACCTTATAAGAGGCAGGTGGAAACACCAAAGCCAGAACAATGGTCAGAAAAGAGGTAGCTGAGCCCACCGAAGCAGTAGAGTGTAGCAAATGTCCCAAAATGGACACGCTCTAGTTTCTTGAGCTGTAAAGGTTAGAGGAAATGATATACAGTCCTCAACTTTCAACAGCTCATTTAGTGACCGTTCAAAGTTACAGTGGAATTGAAAAAAGTGAGTCATTGGCCATTTTTCGCATTATGATCGTTGTGGCATCCCCATGGCCACATGATTAAAATTCAAATGCTTGGGAACTCATTCATATTTATGACAGTGGGATTGTCCTGGGGTTACCTTCTGTGACCTTCTGACAAACAAAGTTGTCAAGATATTTAAATTTATAACTGGAAGAATGGGGGTTGTGTAAAAAGTCACAAAACACAATTATAGCTGATGGATTAAAGAGAGAGCTGGCTACTGCTTGAGGCAATGATTGGTTGTGATTGGTTGCCCTGAGCAAAAAGGGGCGAGTTCCCTTGTTTCCCACCTTTTTGACCTGAGATTTACCTGATGATGTTCCTGTTGTGTTGATTTGCCTGACTATGCTCCTATTTGCCTTTCTCATTTACTCTACATAAATTTATTCATGATAAAACCACAAGTTCTCCCAGTGTCTCTGACTCCATTCGGACACCGCCTGTGCAATTCCCTGACAAAAGTCAACGGGGAAGCCAGATTCACTTAACAACCGGGTTACTGACTGAACAACTTCAGTGATTCACTTCACCACTGTGGCAAAATGGGGCAAAAGTCACTTCACAAATGTTTCATTTAACCATAGCAATGTTGGGCTCAATTGTGGGTAGTGAAGTTTACCTGTATGCCACCCATCTCACTATTCAAAGTGACTCTGAGGAGACTTTTAGACTGGAAAGTCACCACAAAACAAAGTAACACACAGCCCATTTGTACATCTCTTAATGTGACTTATTATAGCATTGTTCGGCTGTACTCAGCAACGAGTCATGAAACAGTTCTTTCTCCAGAAATTGCAATCTAGAAAGGGACAGGATTTTATAGTAGGTCATATTTCTGCATTTATTTGCTGATCAAGCTTTGGGTCCCTTTTCAAATGAAGTAGAACAACAGAAGGATGTGTTCTTTGTGTGAGTTTTCCCAGGTGGAGCGTTGTGGCATAAAAAGAAAAAAATAAGTAATGTGGGAGCTTTTGTAATTTAATTTAATTTTTTTTCTTTTTATGCTGCAACTTCCCTTCCTCTGAAAGCAGCAAAGGAAATGCCAACCTTCTGTTCATGTAACCTAATGTAAGCTTCTTGTCACCTCACAAGGCTGACATCCATCTTGCAAGTTCGAAAAGCAAGATGGAAAGAAGATCTGGTTGTTAGTTCTGGATTTATCAGCAAAGATGAGAAATTCATATGTTCTTCCTATTGTTTGCTTCAGGATTTCTTTCTTGAAAATCTCAGGCCATGTACTGCTTACCGCCTCCCATCTTTGCCTGCAGTCTCTCCTCTGTGGGCCTTTGAGACTCCATAGAATGGCGTGATATGCACCCAACGTGCAAACTCAGCACTCATTTTTAATATTTGTTGTGTAGCGGAGAGTTGCAAAGTCGGTGGAGAGCAGATTCCAGATATGGGTTGAGCCAGGTTTGCAGGACATGTTTGGAAATTCACTTTGTTTGTTTAAAAAATAAACAGTAATATGCATTACAGTATCCCATTTTGAAATGGATAGGAAATCATGTCTTCAATTTTCAACTGTCATTGCCAGCGGGACTCTTAGAACTGTAGGGTGACCACTCATAATAAGCTCATGATTTATTTAATGCATGATTTACTGAATTAATCCAATGGGTATGGGATTTATATGTCCTGTTCCCAGATCAAAAAGCTTTCCCTGAAGGAGTGAGACAACAGTGAAGAAACAGGGACTAGACACCATGGCGAGAGGGCATCAGGATCCAATTCTTTGTGACTCAAACCTTGAACTGGAGGCTCATCCTGCAGCCTCAATGTTGTGTGAAGAGTCAGCAAGCAGACAAGTGGAGACAAACTGAAGGGACCCCTGATCCAGGAAGGTCTGCACAGGAGGAATTTGATGCAGGAAATCAAGGACAATCAGTGCCTGCAGCTGGAGACCTTTCTGAGCTGATTCTCTCTTCTGGATTCAGACTGGTATTGGATGGACACTGTGTGAGAAAGGAGCCTAGCCTGTGTGGTATGTATTTCACTTCACACTAGAACCTTGGCCTTATAGCCTGCATTACCCTAGGACCTTTGTCAGCTAGTAAGATCTCTGTTGTGTTTGAAGCTGAATGGGATTTATAACTGGACCTCTGCTTGTTTAGAGTCCTGAACTTAAAACTGCTAGTTAATTGACTTAAGCCTGATAAGAATTTGACAAAGGGAAGGCTAGCCAGTGAGTAAATTAATGGATAGATGTGCCTTTCACAGAGTCATCAACTCTTGAAGTCTTCCCCCCCTCCCCCAGCACTTAAGGAGGAGAGAAATAGAATAAACAAAGGGAGGACTGTTTAATAGTTGAACTATAAATAGTTGAAATAGTAGAATTGTGGGCTGGGGTTCCTTCAAGATGTGGACAAGAAAGCCAATGTGGTACCTTTATGAGGAGGTCCTTGGTGCTCTCTGAGCTTGGTTGTTTTCTTGCAGATGTTTTATTAGTCAAACTAGGTAATGGAGAAGCGCTCTCTCGGAACCAGTAGGAAAAATTATTTTGAAACCTACCACCAGTTTTAATTATCCATTGAAGTCTGTGTTTGTCTTGATTGGTTGCAATGCCAAACCAGAGAGTTATAGATTTGTATAAATAACTGAAGCTGACAATCCAGTGATGGCATTTTCCATAGTACAAGATTTAGAGCATTTAAAGAAATCCTTCCCTCCCTCTATATCTGTCTGTCTGTCTGTCTATCATCTATCTATCAATATCTATCAAACCACTGCTCTCTCTCTCTCTCTCTCTATCTATCTATCTGAACCATCACAGGTGAGTTCTCTTAACTAAGCCAAAAACAAGTTGCTGTTGGCAACGATCTTGCTTGGCAGGATTGGCGTGTCAATGCAGCAGGATTTGTCCTTCCTCCCTTGTTCCTTGCTTCTCTTCAGCCTTCTGCTTGCTAACTCACTCTGCCCTCTTCAGTATATCGTCCACGTCTCTGCTGATGCAGCGGTAATCCATTCTGGAGGAGATTTCTGCAAAGAAGGTCTCTGATCTTGCCAGCAAAACAAATTAATTTATTGAGGCTGGGAAGGACTGTTGTAGACTGGGCTGTAGCAGTGATTCAGATTTTCAAGACAAACACAATTTTTATGAGCAGCCGTTCCTATTACAGTGTATTTAAGGACAACCTGAAAAGCAAGAACAGAAAGCAATAGCTGTGTTTACAAGGCATGTCAAGGCCATGGCTTCCTTTTGATGTTTTTTTGAATCAATTGCAATGGATTGGACTCGCATAATATGAAACTGCAAACAAGGAAGTCAGACTGTACAGATAGTCCTTGATTTACGACCACAACTGAGCCCCAAATTTATCTCACTTTGCTAAGTGAGATATTTGTTAAGTGAGTTTTGCCCCATTTTACGACCTTTCTTGCCACAGTGTGGCTAAGTGAATCACTGTGGTTGTTAAGCTAGTAACAGGGTTGTTAAGGAAATCTGGTTTTCCTGTGGACTTTGCAAAAGGGAGATCCCATGATCCAGGGACCTTCATAAATGTGAACCAGTCGTCAAGAGTCTAGATGGCCCTGGGGGTGCTGCAAAGGTTATAAGTGTGAAAAATGGTCATAATTCACTTTTTTCAGTGCCATTGGAACTTTGGATGGTCACTAAACAAACTGTTGTAAGTCGAGGAATATCTGTAGCTTAGCATACGGTATGCACATGCATGTACCTGGCATGCAGCATGAACATGCATGAACTTGGCATGTGGTATGAACCTGGCATGCAGTATGAACATGCATGAACTTGGCATATAGTATGAACATGCATGAACTTGGCATGCAGTATGGTGTTCACAGATGAGGAAAATGCATATATTTATGCGTAGTCAGAACCCGAATTGTACATATAATGAAAGTCAGCTAGGTGACTAAGGGCCAGTCCCTCTCTCTCAGCCCAACCCACCTCACAGGGTTGTTGTTGTAGGAAAAAATAGGAGGAGGAAGAAATATTAGATGTGTTCACTGCCTTATTCTTAAAAATAAAGGTGGAATACAAATAAATGAATATGGTTTTCTATACATGAAGCAGCGCAATTGGGAATTGCATACACAGATCTGATGAAGGAAAATTGTAGAGGTGATCCAAAAATACAAATTACATTTATTTTTAGTTTTGCCTTTTGCTCCATCGTGTTATGTTTTGGCTTATTATTTTGCATGTTGTATTCTGATAAAACTTCATGATTAATTTATAGGATTATTATGGTTGGTTGCACAGTCAGCCAGGTGTTTAGATTGGACTTGGCATTTTTATTCACCTAAGGAGTCTTTCCCAAGGACTGAGACAGGCAGATGTTCTCGTTTGATGGTGTTAAAAGGTGTTGTTGCAGGGTGTAGCCTGTTCCAAGTGAAACTGCCTTTCACGGTTGACTGAGGGTGATTTTGTCAATGTCAATGGCATTCAATTGGTGCTTCAGAAGTTTTGGGATTGCATCTAAGGTACCTGTCAGTATTGGTACCATTTGGTACTGCTACCAGAATGGTTGTCTTTTGCATGTTGGTGATCCCTTCCCCTACCCCTATCCCATTCCTATTATTTTGGAACCCAGAGGGCAGGTTAGTACCTACTATGCACAAAAGTTATAAATATTTGGTGAGATATTAAGGGACCTAAAAGCACAATAGAGTGCATTAAATTTATATACACAGAAAATGCTTTGTTCCTCTCCCATATTTATGGAAATACATGCAGTGATTTTTAACTAAGATATGCACAAGTGACTCCAGTTTTGATGCAACGTGTATGGGTGTTATATTCTTGGAATATGTCAACTGCCTTACTCATGAAGCACATAACACCTCCTCTTAATGATCCTGCTGATGTTACTTTCTCTTTGAAAAATATGTTTTCCAAAGTACAGTCCCTTGGATTCCATTTTCAAGATATTGGGGTTTTTTTTTAAAGCATTTTATTTATACGAGCAGGGAAAATGAAGTTGCTGTGTTTGTGTTATTAGTGTCATTGTGGTGGAATGTAATCTGGATTCCCAGGAGGGAGGAGCTGAATTCCAGAAGGCCAAGAGACCAAACAGTTTAGATAGTTTGGTTGGAAGGGAGGAAGAGGGTTAAGATGACTCCTCCCTAGCAATTCTCCGAGAATATATTTAATGATGCAAGTAGTTGCTTTAGTTTGGCAAGATTATGTCTATTGGTGAGGAACAATAAAAGAATCTGCTCAGAAGTATGTCTTTTTTGGTTCTTATAGCCTGACAATCATTAATCTCTTTTGGTGGGTTTAACACAGGATTCTTAGACTCTAAGTATTTAGAGAGAAATACTTAGAAGTACTTAGACTCTTTTAATTAGAGAAAAGATATATTTGTATTTCTTTCTTGGATCTTGAATGGAGCATTACCTGACATTATTCTGAATCTGAGAAAATGGGTGCGTAAATCACATATACAAAGTAATGGCAATGTTCCCACCCCCAATAGTTCAATTGGTTCCTCCAATTAAAAGTTGTGTATACCATCATGTGGGCATCTCCAGGTGGTGATGAGGCCTTTGTCCGTTGACCTTGACATAGTTTGATAAAGAGTTGCAGCTGCGCATAGCATAGAATAGAAACCTAAGCATGAATGTACTACCCCCAGCTTATACAGTTCTGGTTTGTAACACCTCCAGCTCACTTCCCATAATCATTCTCCCCCTCCTCCCCCTGTTACTTATGACAGCCGAAAGATGCAAAGCAAAGGGAGAAAATCTTGAAGGCTGACAGACAGGGTGATCCTATTAAATTAATACCAGAGCAAGAAAAATGGCCCGAGAGAAAGTGGGAGAAAAGTGCTCCTCACTGTTTCCTTAAAGATTAGCCATCAAAAGAACATTGAAGGTTTTCAATCCTAATATACAGTAAATGTGCAGAAAACATTGTTTGGACGTGCATAAATTTTAGAAGGAAAATTAATGTTAAAAATGGAAAACATGAGGAAGTAACTTGAGGTGACCATTAGAAAACCAGATTGGGAACAATTCCTGTTGGAGAAAATCTCTGGTGTAGCTAAAAGTCAACAGGAACTCAATGACAGTTAATAAAAAAAAAAAACCAGGAACTACCAACTTATTTTTTATTTATTTAACAAATGTTTGTAGCCACCAATATACCTAGGGAATTCTGCTTAATTTATGGTGGTCTTATTTTTGCATTTGGAAACAGCTTCTGGACTTTTTGTTCGAGGTGGGGAAAAATGAAACTTTGATTTTGTTGTTATAGAAATGGTTAGTTTAGACTAGTATGTAAAAGTAAAGTGTTGAGAGTTGCTGTTACTTATTCTCCCGCACCAGAAGGAATTAGAAGTCAATGTCTCCCAACTTCTTTTCTGCATTGCTCCCTTCTCCTTTCCCTCCCTCATTTTTCCTACTATTTCCTTTTATATTTTTGTATTTCTATTATAAACTAATAAAAACTAAACAATTAAAAGGAAAAAAAAAGATTTCTGAAAATCAGGAGAGCTGATACCCTTTGAATACCCAATACCAGTGGGGAGACAGTGACTCCTGTATACATAGGCATGTTTCTGTAATCCAGATGACATGCGAACAGCCCACCCTTGGCCAGATGTTAATGGGAGAATGCAATTCTATAGATATTCAGGTCTTGAACCATGAAAGTTTTATTCTCTAGTTTAATTGTACTATGGCTTTTATATTTTTTATTTTGTGTAAACCACTGTCTGTGATGCAAGATCTGCTGTATAAATATAGGAAATAAAATTGTATAATTTCTGCATGTATTCTAGAACCACCACCTGCCTTTCTTATGGTTATGTGGGTTGGGGAAAATATCCCATCCTAGAAAATATCCTAAACTGAATATTTCAGGTCCAGGAATGAGAGGGAAGCTTCCTCTGTACACATGTGTATGCCTCTGTATGTAGACACATCCAGGCATGACAATGTCTATGCCTAGAAGAGGCAAAAAGTAGGTCTAATTTTAGCTGAGGACAGGATAGGTAATCCTTTTTATCTGACATATTTCATTGGAGGGATTAGGGACTCTTAACTTGTTGCCAAGATTTGTCTGATAAGGTCATTAGGAAAGAAGGTAGCTCTTACCATATGTGGTGGTTGTGCCCCGAAGTTATTGGACCAAAATAAGGAGTTGGATACAAGAAATAGTGGAAGATCAGATAGAGTTTAAACTAGAATTGTTCTTGTTGGGAATAATTAAAAGAAAATATAGTAAAAAGATTAAATATATTCCACTACATATATTTACATCAGCAAGGATAGCATTCAAGGATAAAGAAGAGTCACAAAGTTTGGGATAATTGGTACAAACGGTTGAACAATAGAAATAAGAACAATAGAGATAAGAAAATTGTATACAAATGTACATGAATGTATATAAATGTATATATTAAATGAGATTGATATATGCAATAAAGATGTCACTTTACCATTACTGTTAAGATCAAGATTTGTAAAATGTGAAAAAGAACAATTAAAAAATAAAAAAGAGGGAAATACTCCCCTGGATTGGGATTGAGATGAAATTAGAGCAAGCAAGGATGCTGCAGACCCTTGGAGAGAAAGTTAAAGAGAAAGAGAACAGTTTGATATTATTATTAAAGAGAAAAGCGAACAGTCTGATATTACATCTAATAAAAACAGTCCAGGTTTAAAATCTACAGGTTCTCCTATCATCTTTTCTAATCACTTACATATTTTTGCCCATTATTTTTTTTTGCTTTTACACAAGTCCACCACATATAATCATAAGTGCACATTTTTTGGTTTCACATTTCCAACTTGTGCCAGATAAGTTTTTAAATGTTTTAGCTAACCTAGCAGGCAGTAAGTGCCATTTATAAAACATTTTATGTAAATTTTCTTGATAAAAAGTTGCCATTGTCCATGTATAGTTCTTTTCCCATAAGTTTTGCCATTTCTCCAATTCTATACTATAACCAAAGATTTTTACCCCACTGTGTCATTGTGCCTTCTACATCCTCTATTTTCCAGTTTAATAAAAAAAAACTTTTTTTCTTAATTAATTTTTCATCAGAGTTCAACATTATCTGATCAAAGACAATTTGCCCTTTATGAAAGCCGTAGGTTTCTTTTTATTAGGTACTAGCTCGATTCCTGTGCTTCGCTACAAAGCTATGTGATTGAGCTTAGCTTTTGGGGAGGAAAATGGTGTGTGTGGGGGGGAATTCTGCCTCTGCCTACCAGCATCCATCAGTATTCATCTGGCTAGCATCCTGTCAGTGTGTGAAAGACTTGAGGGCTGTTTGGAAACTCAAACAGTATTTGCTGTGTGAGCAAGAAGGAGACAGCAAGGAGCCTGGGTGTGGCTTAGCTCAGCTGTTCCTACTATGGTACCATGAAACTAAAATTGAACTTCCTCTTCTCTGCTTGTGTTTTGCATTTGGAACACATTTCTCTTCAGGTGGGGAGGAGGATAGAATTCCTTAGCATCAGAGTGTGTTAATAATAATAATAATATAGAAATACCAATGCTCTGATGGTCATTTCGAAAAATCCTTTCTTAGTGAGCACCTAGAAGCCAAGAGGAACATACGTGCCAAATTTCAAGTTTGTAGGCTTTACAGTTTTGGAGATTTTGTGATGATCCGTGAGCGGTATTTTGCTTTATATCTATATATCTATGTATGTATGTATGTGTATGTGTATATGTATATGTATATGTATATGTATATGTATATGTGTGTGTGTGTGTGTGTGTGTATTTGTTTTCTTAAGTTTTCGCGGGTACTTACATGTATGGTATTCAGCTTTGTTCGGGTATTTTCCCACGTCATTGTAGTTGTGCTTTTAAAGTTGTAGCAACATTTCGGCAGAATCTCATCTGCCATCATCAGGCTTCTGTATTGTGTCCGTCTGTGTATATACAGGAGCCTGATGATGGCAGATGAGATTCTGCCGAAACGTTGCTACAACTTTAAAAGCACAACTACAATGACGTGGGAAAATACCTGAACAAAGCTGAATGCCATATATTATATGAGTATGGATCTTTGGTTATTTAGGTTTTCTCCTGCGTAAGGTTGGAAGTATCTAGGCAACATTTCGATGAAATCTCATTCATCATCTTCAGGCTTGGTCTTCAGCTCTGTGCTTCTCAGAGTGATGTGAGCTTGCAGCTGCTTCTTCCTTTTAACTGCTAGTTGGGGGTGTGACTTGATTGGGTGGGGGCTTGGTTGTGTTCTGATTGGGTGGGGGTAAAGCCTGAAGATGATGAATGAGACTTCATCACCAGGATACTTCCAATTTTAGGCAGGAGAAAACCCGAATAACCAAAGATCCACATACAAATACCCGCGAAAACCTCAGAAAACATAGGTAGGTAGGTAGGTAGGCAGGCAGGCAGGCAGGCAGGCAGACAGACAGACAGACAGACAGATAGGACAATATAATATTCAGCAGGAGTATTTCCCTGCTTGGCACTAGTTCCTCCCCCTCTGAAGATTACCAAAGGCTGAAGAGAGTCCCAGAATGGCCGATGCCTTAAAAGCACCTTCCTTTTCTAACACAGTCTATTGTCTCTCCCCACCATCCTCCCACGCTGAGCACCATCAATTTCCTGACGAAGGAAGTTCAAGGCTGCACATCTGCTCTAATTCCCTAACCCGTTCCCTCTCATCCGATCCGCCAGCAGCCTCTTTGTCACTCCCTCACCCACTCGCCCACAATCAGCTGAGTGGGCGGCGTGGGAGTGGATCCGACAAGAGGGGAATCTCCCATTTGCTCTCCAGCGAAGTGGCTTTGGACTTCTTCCCCACTCTTCCATCTCGCCTTACCTGGTCGCGCATCCTCATTGGGTTGATGCTCTCCGAGAGATTTACTCCTCCCATTCTCTCCCCCCGCCCCGCCCCGGGCTGCTCCATCTGAACAGCCGACGGCTGAAAAAAAACAGGAGAAACAACCGAGGAACAAATAAACGGACGTGTTGGCTGTTGGGCAGGAAACATTTGCTTACTTTGGGTGAGAAATATTTCTTCTTTTGTGAGCTGTATTCTCTCTCTCTCTCTTTCTGCATGAGGCAGGAGCGCATCGGGGTGGCAGGGACTGGACATTTTTTTTGCTGAGGCAGCAGGGTGGAGTGGCTACAGAGATGATGGTGAGATTTTGCAAAGTCTCTAAAGCTTATCCAAGAAACGGTTTGGACAGCAAAAAATAATAATAATAATACAAGGGGTCTTTAATCTCATATCTGGTCAGATAGCTGGCAGTTTGGAAGACAGTTTTAAAACGTCTTCAAGTGTATCTGGGTTTTTAAGAAAGCAGATGGGTGTGTTATTTGCTGCTTCTCTGCTACTCGCTAAGGGCTGCTGCACAAATGCGTTGAGATGCCAGCACCAGGCTCTTACACTACGGTGCTGCAATTTGGTGCATTTTGCTCAGTGCGGGAGTTTAATGTAACGGATCCGATGCCTCCGAGAAAGGTCACCTGTTAATCTCGGTGATAAATGCCACAAGGTGGTTTTCTTTTAAAGAAAAAAAAAACTTTCGGCTGCTGCAGTTTCATTTGTATTTAGGAGAGAATTATTTAGTGCAGCGTTTGTGGAAAAAAAAAGTCTCAGGGAAGCAGGAAGTCAACAATGGCCATCCATCCAAGGAAACTTCCAACAAACTGAATGCCATTAAGCTTTAGATTAAAATTGCTACCGACGTCCAATTGACAATTTTATTTTGGATGGGGTAGGAGATGGGGTTAGGAAAATACCATGCCTAGAAATGTAAAATGCATGTTTTAAAATTGCAAGAATTTGATATGTTTGATTTTTAAAAGCAGAAACAATGTAAAAGTGAATGTTAGATATGTCCTGAGATGGCAAAAGTCTGCCTGAGTGAAGGCAGAACAGACTTAAATTCAATAAAGACACTGTAATGCTTCATGCTGACTCTGGAAAAAACCACAGTTGGCAGATAGTACATCGCTGTGAGAATGGGGTAATCCTTACAGAAAGACTTTGTTCCAGGCCTGAACTAAAAGAGGGCAAGTTATATACTCACACAAGAACCTATTTTATGCATGTGGGTTTTAAAAAGGGTCAGCTTTTTAAAATCTGTCATAGAGAATTAAATGCAAAGGAAAAAGTAGCCAGAAAGAGATTGGTTCCCATGACCACCTCAAGCCAAGTTCTTTCTTTCTTTCTTTCTTTCTTTCTTTCTTTCTTTCTTTCTTTCTTTCTTTCTTTCTTTCTTTCTTTCTTTCTTTCTTCCTTCCTTCCTTCCTTCCTTCCTTCCTGCCTGCAAGCACATTTTTACTGCTGATTGTTGAACCTAGTGGGGAAAATTTGTATTAGGTTTTCAGGAGGCTCAGAATCAGTAGTTACAGGCTTATAATACCTTCATTTAAAATGGACTCCTTTCTATTAAGCTGCTGGATGTTGCTAATTCTTGCAGTGGTTATTTCAAACTGGGCTCTGCGCTGGTAACTCTGTTGGGGAAAATAAATAAATAAATAAATAAAAGAAAAGGGAGGAGAGAGGCAAAGTGGAAGAGAAAAGATAATGGGCGATTATTTTATTATGTGAATCAGATGGCAATGGTTATAAGAGGGTTTTGTTTTTAACACAGGTAAAAGGCAAGCTACAAAATGAGGGGTCCATAGAATCATGATTATATATTTCTATACATTATATATCTTTCTTGCCAATTTACAAATCAGGCTTTAATTAATTGCCCCAGACCACAAATATTTCTGATCTGTGCCATAAAACCACATGCCAGAATACCAGCATAGCAAATGCAGTGTTTTGCCTTTTTAAAAAGTTGGCTGTTGTGGTAATTATTATTATTATTTTATTGACCAAAACCAGCAAAGTCTTGAACAACTAGAGATATGTACTTAGGATTGTGGCTAATTGTTAACTCAGTTACAAATGTAAAAAAAAGGTTAAATAATTAAAGCCAAACCTGCTTCTACTGAAAAGCCATCAGTAAGCAAGTATGGATTATTTGAATTATTAATTCAAAACTATAGCTGGAATTCTATTTAAGGGAACATCTTCTTTCTGGTGGGATCTCTCAAATGAATGGAAGTTACAGTGTGCAGGGTGGTGGAGAGAACATGTCGAATGGAAAAGTATTTCAAGGTAGAATCAGAGGGAATCCCCGTCCCTTGCATTTTTATGTTTGTACTGGTCTCATGAGGTTGGATAAAAGAGGTTTTACAATTCTTTCAAAGCTCAGGAGAGGTTGTCCTTTTTTGTTACAATTCTTTCAAAGGAGATGGACATTTTGGAGAAACTCCCTGGGATGATGTGATGTTCTTCCACATGCTTAGTGAGAAAGCAGTTGAAGGCTATCTATGAATAGCCTGCTTTTTAAAAATTATTGTCTCTTTGGGATTCAATGAAAAACATTCAGAAGGGACATCTGCTATAGGGCATCTGAAATTTCCTTGCCTCAATTGCCAACCTAACCTCCTTCCCTCCCTCTTCTCTCTCCCTCTCCCTCTCCCTCTCTTTCTCTTTCTCTTTCCCTCCCTCTTTCTCTTCCCACTGTCTCATCTATCTTCTGTCTGTTTGTCTATCTCAATATCATATCTATCTCAATATCCTATCTATCTATCTATCTATCTCAATATCATATCTATATCTATCAATATCATATCTCTATCTATCTCAATATTGTATGAATGTATGTATGTATGTATGTATGTATGTATGTATCCATCCATTCATATTGTATGTATCCATTCATTCATCCATCTATCTAAATATCATATCTATGCCCCCCCTCTCTCAATATCGTATCTATGTTTCCTACCTACCTACCTGGAACCACCTGAAGCAACTTGGATTTTAAGTGGCTGCCTCTAAACCAGATGGAGAAGAATAAAAAAAAACCCACTTTGATATCCATCTTGTATGTCAGAACTTTCTTCTGCTTCCTGGGCATTAGATCTGTTGATTTTGTGGGCCTCCTTTTTGAGCCTTTGGTCTGTATGCAACATTGCACCATCAAGCCTCTTCCTGCAGAGGAAAAGTCGGTGGACTCCTTGCTGCTCAGAACTTGGCAGTTTGCTTGCAGATGCTTGATTAGGTGACTAGGTAGCATCATCAGTGCGAAGAAATCAACCAGAAAATAATTCTTATATTGTACAAAATTCTTCTGGTGAGCAGGTAGGGGAATAAATAGGGAAGCCAGAAGACAGGGAAAACTTGTCTGTTTTTAATAGCTGTGTAAGAGCCTGAATTCCATTTGTGTAGTTTTAATTACTCATACTGAAATTCTTTTTTTTTTTTTTACCCAATTAACAAAGAAAGCTGTAAGAGCTGTTCCTTTTTCCGCAAAGTATTATTAACATTGAGAATGCAGTGAATCTGTATCCAAACAACCACAATGAAACATATAAGCTTTGTTGAAACAGAGTATCTTTTTTACATAATTCTGTGAAGAAACATTCAGTGTCAAATCACACATTGATATCTTTCGATAATTACAATTTTAAAAATAAGCTTGAGGGAATCATTACAAACTATCTTTTGAATGTTTACTAGGAAGACAAACCCTGTTGTTTGTAATGTTATTATTTACCTCTAAAAATATGATATTTGCATTTCAATCAGGAGCTTCAGAAACTGGGGAGTTTCATACTGGGTGATTCAGAATACATGTGTGCTCTAGCAGTATTTCATTTCATGAGGCAAGGTGACTCAACATGCCAGGATCTAAAAGGATTAATCCGGATCTCTGGCGTGCATTCAAAAAGATCAAGAGGGCTGCATGGCTAGAGACAATCATATCCCAAAGATGATGGTACAATTTTAGTTACAGTTATCATGAGGTTCTAGACAAAAGGCAGAAGAGAAATCCACCATGGAATAGAATAGGGAATAGAATAGAATAGATGTATGCTAACTGGCATACATTAAAAATTAATTTTTGTTTCATACAACTCTTAAAAGGTCACCACCTCCAATTTTACACTACATAAACATGACATGATAAATGCATACAAGATTATATATATATATATACCCATATATATTGTATGACACAGCTAAACAACACAGTCTAGTTCGGATGTATACATGTTTATGGTGAGAAAAACAAAGCTTGTGAGTTTAGCATAGGGAACAAAGCTGTTACAGAATCTGGTAGTTCTGCAAGAAAAGAAAAGAAAAAAGAAAAGAAAAGAAAAGAAAAATGCTATTGTCTCTGCAGGAATGGCTCTGAGCAGAACTCTAGGATAAGTAGAACTCTATCTATCTATCTCACACTTCATTAGAGAGAAGTTCCCTGAGGATGCACTCCAGCATGAGTCTGAAAGCTTAGAAGTCTAACCCTCTGGTCCCAGTGAACAACTACAACTACTGCTACTATTACAATTACTTCTCCTCCTCCTCTTCCTCTTCTAACATCTGTCTGTCTGTCCATCCATCCATCTATCCCTCTCTTCCTCCTTTAACCACTCAAGGAATCTCTTGATGGGGATTTTATCAACTGCAGCTTCAGGGTGCCATCCATCTTAGCCTTTTGAAATGTTCTTCACCCCTCCTTGATTTAACAGAAAAATGATACCAGCATGAAATCGGCTGCCCCCAATTACCAATCTCTCTGCTATCTCTGTTGCTTCTGTTCCTGGTCGCTGCCAGTCACCTGACTTCCCTCCAAGATGAAGGGTGACAAAACTAAATTGATACATGCACTTAAAGTCTGTCCTTGGGGGCACTGAAATCAGGAGGGGGAAATGCTACTTTCGCCCTGGTGCAGCTAAGGATGGGAGAAGCCTCTCTTACTCAAAGGAGCAATGTAAAAGGTGGGCTCCTGGGGGAAAAGGTTGCCAAGGTATGAATCCACTGTGGTTAGGTGCAAATGAGGACATAGTTCACGTTCCTCGGTCTCACTGCAGT
Organism: Emydocephalus ijimae; assembly: GCA_004319985.1. Classification (NCBI taxonomy): domain Eukaryota; kingdom Metazoa; phylum Chordata; class Lepidosauria; order Squamata; family Elapidae; genus Emydocephalus; species Emydocephalus ijimae. The sequence continues at coordinate 23,524 of BHEV01007760.1, forward strand.
TGGGAGGAAAAACACACCCACAAGTAGTAAAGTCAAAGCTCTCTGAAATTGCTTCATAAAACAATTCTCCCCCTTTGGCAATTTGAAAAGCAGAGACAGACTGGAGCTGTGCATTGGACCAGAAGCAACAGACGAAGTCAGTTCCTGGTGGTGAAGAAAGGATTGATGCCAAAGAAAATCCCCAAATAGGATGGAAGGAACAGAACCACACAGAAAAAAAAATGTGGAAAAGACGTGTCTTGTCTTGAGACCTCCAAAACACCTGTTGACACTTGGCTAAAAATATTACCTTCAAGGAAATGAGTATTTTTTCCATCCCTGTGTGTGTGTGTTTTTTTTTTTTAAACAAAATCCTCTCTCCTTGGGGTATTCTTTCTTCTTCCTTTTTCCACTGAACTCTTCCACCTGTTCAATGTGCTAAGAAGAGCTTGTGGGGACTGGAAACTAGGAGGAAAGACTCAAGGAACTAAATATATTCATTCTTGAGAAATGAAGATGAAGAGTGAACATACTTTGCAAGTCCCGTCTTCACCCCAAAGAACATTAATCTGCTCTCAGCTGTCATAGTGTGCTGAGGGTGAAGAAAGGGCGAGATTTATAGGAAGAGCAGTAATGGTATAAAAAAATGACTGGAGATTATTGACTGGAGATTATTGTGAGGGAGGTGATGACTCCCGTTTTCTGCTCCAAGTGTTAACTAGACAGTATAAACCTGAGTCTGGCTTGAGTCTTCAGACCAGGGGTGTCCAATCTTGGAACTTAAAGGAAGACTTCAACTCCCTGAATTCTGTCCTGAAAAATTTTGGCAGTTGGTCCACAGGTTTTAAAATTGTCCAGGTTGGACACCCCTCCTTTCTTTTCCTCTCCTCTCCTCTCCTCTCCTCTCCTCTCC
>BHEV01007761.1:0-13048 GCA_004319985.1 Emydocephalus ijimae
GGACTTCAACTCCCAGAATTCCTGAGCTAACATGACTGGAGGAGGAATTCTGGGAGTTGAAGTCCACAAGTCTTAAAGCTTCAAGTTTAAAGACCCCTGATTTAATAGATCCACATTTCTGTTCTCTCTTCCCCTCAAATTAGGCAAGAGTGTTATATCAAGAGGAAATTTTACTGATAAAGGAGAATATTTGTAGCTCAGGGCTAAAATGAGGGGTCCTTGGTGCTATCAGAGCTTGGTTTTTTCTTATAGAGGTTCCATTATCCAAACTAGGTAACATCATGAGTGCTAGTAAGTGCTAGGGAGCAAACCTCATTCCTCACTAGCACTGATGTTGTTACCTAGTTTGTGTATTGAAACATCTGCAAGAAAATAGCCCAGCTCAGAGACCACCAAGGCTATGCAAAGATGCATCATTTATGATAATTTACATCATTTCCATTGTGATATGATTGGTTGCAAATTGTTACAGATATTGTAATTCATAATATAGTTGGACATTTGTAATTTAATGGACTAAGAGGAGCAAGAGATAGTTGGTCTATTAAATTAAGGTTTTGCTTCTATTCTGTTACAGTTTAAAGAAGAAATAAATCTGTTAAAATCTTCTGGGTTTAGCTTTATCTTTTTTTAAGTAGAATGTTTATCTTTAACATTCCAAGTAAGAAACAAAAGAATAGCTGGGCTTTCTCTGCTTCTGGAACCAAGCAAATTAGGTTGATGAGTTTATATAAGGGCAGATTTATATCTGAGGATTTTTAAAAATCATTCCCTTTCAAATGGAAGTAAAATAAATAAGGTTGGCTTTGTTTTCCAAAAGGGGGATAATGGAATTACAAGGGTTCTTAAAGGTTGGATGGAGAGCTATGCTGCTTGCTGGAGCGATAAAGGGCACGAGAAGAGTGGGTGAATGCACTTTTCTTTGTGTTCTCATCTTTCATTGGACAACCCACAATCCTTTCTCCGGCTGTTTGGATCTCCCAGGAAGCCTGATCTGAAAAAAGCAGAAAAGGTACATTACAGGTAATGCATAATAGAAAACACACAAGCCCATCTGTGCCCCTCGTGGAGACTGACTCTGAGGAAGAGGAGGAACAGCTGACAGGGAGTGGAAGTGTGGCTCCGGAGGTTGTGGAGGAGGCTGGGGAAAGGCAGAGGCCAGCTGGGCAGTCAGAGGAGGACCCAGGCCCATCCATTCTCCATCCTAGGGCACGCAGGGAGGAGAGGATAAGGGAAAGATGTGGTCTACTGGGGAGGAGAGGGCCTTGATCCTCTTCATGGGCTGCAGCTGTGACAACTGACAACAGGCAAGTGCTGGAAACAAAGCATGGAAATATCTCTAGTTTATTGTTTCTCTCTTGAGTTTGGTGTCCTTCCCAATGTGTGTTCTGATATCTATGGATGTCTTCAAGCCCTTATCTTGCTTGGTTTGTATTGTTTTTTATTTTTTATAATTTAAAAGGCATTTCCTCCTTCTTGTAACTGCTTGTGTGGGAGTTTTTTTGTCTCCAGTCAAGGATATTTGAAGCTTGGAAGCAAAGTGAAGGAATAAAAGGGGCTTCACCTGGTTTTTTTTTGTGACTGTTTATTTTGTCTCCCGCCCTGGGTCATCACAAAGGCCCTCTTTCAGACATACTCCTTAGGGACAGGATCAACTCTGACTTAATAACAAAATGTATTCAAAAGGGTCACCAATATTCTAAAGCATCCTGAGAAGAACTTCTAAAACAAGCGTGTTTGCTAGGGAAGAAAGCTTGAGGAAAGATGGGAAGATAGGCTTCAGCCACTACCCCCCAAAATTGCTCAAAGTCAACCAATTTATGGTCCCTTTAGATCACTGACGCTGCTAAAGATGTGATTAGCCCATTTTCTTTATAAATTGCCAAGCAGTAGAAAGCCTCGACAGCGTAATATCCAAATGTCACCAACAGACATTAATTAACCTTCTTTCTTGATTTTTAGTGTGCAGAAGGCGCAAATAAGACCAGCAACAAATCCCATTTTCATATAATGCGGCTTACTAATTGCATTGCTATAGTTCCTGCAGAACCTTGTCATGTGGAAGAAATGCCGTTGTTTAGATTTGTTCCTTCTCTCCTGTCCACTTTTTCTAACGGCTGTGAGCAGATTTGTTTTCTCTGGAACATGCAGTAGCTTCATCAGAGGGGCAAAGCCGTCTGTTTGATTCAAACCTTGCTAAAAATCCAGCTGGAAAAATCCGTTTGGCGCGCCAACTTCCACGGCAACGGCCCTTTGGTCAGTTTCCTTGACAAGCCCTTAACTCAAGTGAAAGAATCAAGTGATGATTTTAACCCCTGTGGGTGATTTCAGGGACAAAACTGGCAGCAAAATTAGCATTTCATAGGAGAATGTTCACCTTCCTTTTTAAAACAGCACAGTTGCTTGGCCCTTGTGGGATACTTGAAATATTTTTAACTGGTGGATGCAGTTTAATAAAATAGGTCAACCAATTAATGTAGCTTCTTTTTTCTCGAAAGCACACTTCAGGGGTATATTGCTTGAAAGGCATTTATTTGTGATTCTGAGCTATTTTGCTTCAAAATAGCTGACTTGATTTCTAGTATATGGAATGTCCTCAGGGATACTTGCTGTCTTCATCTGGATCTGTAACAGAGAAGGGTGTCTGTCAACTTATTCTCCAAAGCACCTGACACCACGACAAGAAGCAATGGATGGAAACCTAGAATTAAGGAAAAATTTCCTGACAGAGAGAACAATTAATCTGTGGAATGGTTTGCCTCCAGAAATTGTGGGTGTTCCAACACTGGAAGTTTTTTAGGAAGAGATTAGACAATTATTTGTCCGAAATGTTACATGATTTTCTTCTTTGAGCAGGGTGTTGGACTCCAAAGTCCTTCCAAAGCGATTCTGTTATTCTGCTAAATCCAACCCTTTGTTCTTATTGATGCATTGGTTGATGTCTTTGTGTTTCAGAGTGATCGCCTTTTGATCAAAGGAGGCAAAATAGTCAACGATGACCAGTCCTTCTATGCAGACATTTATATGGAAGATGGGTTGATAAAGTGAGTAGCTGATGATTTTGTTTCTGTTACGGAATTAAGTAAAAAAATGTCTTATCATAGAAACACACCGGGCTCCACAGAAGCATTGAGATAAAACTTAACTGATGCTTAAGAGAAGAAAAAGTGGAAAAAGCGATTTTGGGTTGAATTCTTGAGATCATTAAATTTAGCACAGTCTGTCACAAAGAAAACATGCACTGAGTTGTAGTCCAGATATATAAATATAGATTTAAGGTTGACCACAGAGATTGAGAACTTGGCGAGCATGGGAAGACTTTGGTGTTTCCTATCCTTGCCAGCACACAGTCTAGACACCTATTGGGTGGAAATATCCTATGAAGATATGAATTATAAAGAGCAATTGCAGCATTTCTTGCCTGGCTTCTGGGCTGTTAACTGAATTGGTGTTGTACTTGGCTGTAATTTCGGAGTGTAAAAGTACATTCCAGGGTCTGCATTGAAAGGAAATTCAAGGCATTTGCTGCAACTCTTATGAGAAGAAGGCTTTCTTGGCAGTCCCAGTGGTTGGTTTTTTTTTTTTTTTGCCTTTCAGAAGGGCACTGGATCTTCTTGGTTTTTTTCCTTGAAAATGAACATTTTTAAAAAAAAAAAAACCCCTTGAACACATGCTTCTCTCTGTGCTTATGATACTGATACCAGACTGCTTCTTATCTCAGACAAATAGGGGAGAACCTTATTGTGCCAGGAGGGGTAAAAACCATCGAGGCTCATGGACGAATGGTGATCCCTGGAGGAATTGATGTCCACTCCCGTTTCCAAATGCCTGACCAAGGAATGACCTCTGCTGATGACTTCTTCCAAGGAACAAGAGCAGCCCTGGCTGGAGGCACCACTATGATCAGTAAGATCTAATTTATCTAATTTAAATGTAATAGCCAGTTTGGTCTAATAATTAAGGTACGAGGCTAAAAACTGGGAGACTGTGAGTTCTAGTCCCGCTTTAGACATGAAAGCGGACTGGTTGACTTTGGGCCAATCACCAGGAGACTAAGAATTCTACTCCCGCCTTAGGCACGAAAGCCAGCTTGGACAGTCACTCTCACTCCAGCCTACCTTACAGGGTTGTTGTTATGGGAAAGAGGAGAAAGGTATGTTGGGTAAGTTTGCTGCCTTTAGTTCTCTGTAAAATAATAAAGGCAGGATACAAATTATATAAATAAAACATGGAAATCAAAAGATGATGCTTGTAGCGCAAGAATGAAAGGTCAGCAAGTGGCGTGAGCGACGGAACTCATGTTTCCGTCTAAAAATACTATTGTTGTAGAGAGAGTTAGTGTTTCATTGTTCAGGATGCTTCTGACTTTCCTTTCAGGCAATGTTTTATAAAGGTTTTGCTCTTAGGACCCCTTTCCACTTTTAAAATGTATGGAGGACCCTCAAAGACCTTTGTGTGTGTGTTACATTTATCTTCGCTTACCATATTAAAAATTAAAATTGATGCATCTGTTAAACATTTATTTATTGAATCATGTAAAAATAACAATACTGAAACGCATCAGGTAATGAAGGTAATAAATACCTTCATAAAAAATGCTACATTTTTAACAAATTAAAATAAAAAGGAGAAGAATGACATCATTTAAATTTTTTGCAAATATCTGGCAACTCATTTTGGTTTTGGAGACCACTTAGAGGGTCTTGGAAGATTCCAGGGATCCTTGGACTCTATTTTAAGAAACTCTGCTTTGGGGTGTTACAATACTCTCCTAATTTTAACTGGTTCGGGAGGGAAGCAAAAATCTTATTCCACATAAATCTAAGCAATATCAACAACCTTGTATGCATCAGACCTGCTCCTGATACCCTAGATTAGCTTAGGAAACATCTAGTGTAGCTTATGTTGGAGTAGCACACTTCTATCTCCAGTCAGGAAATGTAATGAAACCTTTGTGAATCCTTGCAAAGAAGGTCTGGAGATTCTGGTTGAATGTTAGACAAAACTTCTTAATAATAAAAGTTGTTTAACAGCAGAAACAACAGTCTAGTGATATCAAGCTAGGTATTTTAAAGCAGAGTCAAATTTCTTTTAGTTGTGATGGCACAGTGGTTAGAATGCAGGATTGCAGGCTAACTCTGTCTACAGCCAGAAGTTCGATCTGACCAGCTCAAGATTGACTTAGCCTTCCATCCTTCTGAGGTGGATAAAATGAGGACACAAATTGTTGGGGGCAATGTAAACCACTTAGAGAGGGCTGTATATAAGTCTTAAATGCTATTGCCATTGCTACTTGTTTTGTTTCAAAGAAACATACATGGCTGTCTCTTCTGAGATCATTTCCACTAGCCCCCCAAATTTAGCAAATCCTTGAATTTGAATTAGGATTATATCTGTTGGAGGCAACAGGGTGACTCTGTAACCTGCTTAGAGAGGGTTTAAAGCACTGTGAAGCAGTATATAAGTCTATATGCTATTGCTATTTATATCTAAAAGATGAAAAAGCATAATTGCGTCCCTTTTCAGGCCATATTAAGCTTTGTTCTGAGGATAGAAATTAATACTTTTCTTTTGAAGGCTACTACTTTTTATGGGCTTATTATGAGACTCAGGTTTACCAGAAGTTGTACATAGGCATCAAAACATCTATTATTTGTTTTTTTAAAAAATAAAATGCCTTTGAAATCTGACAAAATCATCTCTATGTTGTGAGTTTTGCACATAAACAATGATATTTGAAAGAAGATTCTGCCTGAGTTCTTCTGAGATTTTATAGAGTAGGTTCCTAGGCAAAGCTAATATAGCATCATCAGGGTTTTGAAAGAGAGAAATGTCATTTGAGTCTCCTTTTCCTCCGCCATTAATTTTTTTGGCCTCTTGCAAGATACAATAAAGCAAATTGGGCCATCTCTATATTTTTGTTTCTATAGTTACTTCTGTGCTCCTTGTATTTCTTTTCCAGCTAATGTAATTTTATCTACTGCTTCAATATTGAGATTCCACTGAAGTTGTTCCCTCATTGAAAGCATTAATGCACCAAGGATTGCAAAGCAGCTTGGCAATTAGCCCTAGAGGAATTAGATGCTTGTGCATTTGTATTGTGTCCAGATTTGTAAAATACATATTACAGCTGGCTGGGTTGATGGGATGTATTATGTCTAGATTGCTGGCTATTGGTGTGTGGGCTGCAATGTCTTTTTTTGGTGGGGGTTTGGAATAAACAAAGATTAGAGTTGTCCAATTAAGTTGTCCATTGCTGGATTGGGTGGAGTCCCCAGTATAGATTGGAGAAGATGTCAAAATGTGAAACTTGGCCTGGGAGAAATTGGGCATCCATTGTGGTTTGCATTGATTCAAAAGCCCAACATGGGATTTGAGTTTCAAAGCACATAACTTTGAAAAATATGGAGAGATTGGATTTTTAAAAAAGAAATATCAGAGCTGTCTTAGGAGATATTGGTGAGTCCTTTACAGTCTATGTTCCCTCCACTTGCACTTTTCTGTTGGATATTTTTTTGCAAAAAAAATCTGGTCCAAGAAAAGAGAATGAAGGAAAATGTGAGTTGTCTCTCATGTTAAAGTAAATCAGGGGCTCTCCAAACTTGGCAACTTTTAAGACTTATGGACTTCAACTCCCAAAATTTCCCAGCGATCATAACTAGCTGAGGAATTCTGGAACTTAAAATCCACAAGTCTTAGAGTTGCAAAATTTGGAGATCCTTAAAGTGGATGGAAAAGTATTGATATACTGAAGCTGAACTCAAGCTTTTGCCTTTATCTTGGCTTATTGCAGTTACTTACATCAGTTTGACAGATCCATGATTAGCATCAAATATTTTTAGTTGGAAACCGTACACAAAAATCATAGCTAATGGTGGTCTATCAAATACATATGCAAAACTGTCCAGAGATATCCAGGAGGGGGACTTTGAGGCTAGTTTGAGTTTCTAGCTAGGTAGACACATTGCAGTTGATTCCTTGGTGTTCTCTGAACTTGGTTGTTTCCTTGCAGATACTTCATTAACAACTAGGTAACATCATCAATGCTGACACTGAGGACCCCACAGTCCAGCCCTGAGCTATTAATATTCACTTCTGTTGTTAACGCATTGCACTAAAATCTGTATCACAGGTTGCAAACAGGTCCCATAGCAACAGGGGCAACATATCAGGAATTTCACACATTACAATGCTAATCATTTGTGGACCGGGCCATATTTGAATGATTTTGTGCTGCATACCACACAATATACTCCGGTTTACATAGCTGGATTTTTCCAGCTTGCTAATTCTTACAGTGGAGGCCTTGTTGCAAATTCATGTCACCATTATGAAATACTGCTTTGGTATGTGAGATGGAAAATTCAGAGGGGAGACTTAAGCGAGGTTTATAGAGCACAGCAAACCAAAATGTCATTCACGTTGTTGCTAAAGTGACAAGGATGTGTCCATAAAGTCTCTGTGAGTTGATGTTGATGAAAAGAGACTTTACTATTTTTATTTTGAGTTGGACGAAGTTACTTGTCTTTTTGCAAACCCAATCATGCTTCATTCAACAAATCATGGGTTGAACAGTATGGCCTACCATGGGTTGAAGACAGCCCTGGAATTGGCAGGGTAGAGCAAAGTTGCATGCTTATAAAGCTCTATACTTTTACAAGTATACTTTAGATGGTTTACACCATGTTCCCGCCTCCTGCATTTTTCTGCTGGATTTTGGTCCAAGGAAAGAGGAAGTTTGAATTGGATTTCATGCTAAAGTAGATCAGGAGGTCAGAAGACTATCTGTATAAACACAAAGAAGGTAGCCTCTTTGAAGATGAGACCATCTTCAAACGGCAAGAAGCGTGTCTGTATATAAAGGGTTAATTTCCTTAGAGGACTTTTTCTCTAGGCTAAATAAATTTGGTTGAAGTTTTGTACATCTGTCATTGGGGTCCTTGAAGCTAAGTAGGTGCTAAGCCTCCACAATATTTCATCTTGGCTCTCTTAACCTCTTCCTTCTTGTTGCTGATCCTACTAAGGAACTGTTGTTTCTCAGCCTTAACAGCTGGATTGGATTTTTGCACAAATATGCTTGTCTTCTCTCTTCCCCACTCTCTCTTCCCCCCACAAGTTCTAGGGCTGGAGTTTAGGTTAACCCATGTGTCTTTCTCATGGTACAGAAATCTCATGTGGCATTCTGAGTCATACATAACTTGTACAAAAGGCAGGGTGGGGAATGGACAAGAAAATAAGGGACACATCAAAGTAGAAGAGAAGGATGCACCTTATTATCAAAAGAAATTACACATCCATATAATCAAATTTAAGTTTGCAGCGGGCTTGCAGAAGCAACCTTGGCTAGGTACTAAAATTTAGAAGGCCATACTGCACTCCGTTTTTAATTCCAAACTCTTAATATCTAACAGGGCCAAAACGATTGATCAGCCGAGAACTGCTATATTGAAGTGACATTGTTATTCATCTCTTTCCTGTCTCCTCAAAACAGAAACATCTGGATGGTTGGCCTCACTATTTCTCTTCTCTTTCCCGCCTTCCACTGACCAAAATCTGAAAGGAAAAAAAAGGTTTTGACCTATTTTTCAAGCAAATCAACTACTCTTAAGTGCTTTCTGCAACAGAATATTAATTTACCCAATTCTGTATAATACACCAGATTAAATGCAAAATTCTTTGACTGGAGAAAACAAAAAAAAATAGAATGACTGCTTCAATGGTGTGTGTGGCATAGATGCCAGGGAAATTTGTTTGCAATGGGATATGGCATGGCATCACATACTTCAAATCGCTTTTCTTCCAGAACTTCAGGAAAGCAGTTTACAAGAAGAGAAGTGACCTGAAGGCAATTTGCAAAACTGTCAGATCATTTTATAGAGACTTTTTGCAGAGTATTTCAAATATTCACCCACCAGTGTTTGGCGCGCACTGGTTGGGATCCCAGGGACATCAAGAGAAGGGCACTTATACTAGCTGTATACTTTTTCTAAGCCATGAACCATGCCTGGGTTCACAGAGAGGTGATGTGTAAGGTTTTAATTATGGCTCATTGCCAGCTTACATGTCAGAAACAGAGGATGATCTGCATCTTCAAAGAGGCTGTTGGGAGACGATGAAAGACAGACTCACAACGGGGATTCAAACCAAGTTTAACTCCAGAACCTATTTTAAAAAGAGGATTCCTTGCTCCTTCCTTCTTCAACCTTGCTGCTTTTAGTTCTTTGCAGAATCATAGGGAATTGCTTTGTAAGAAATCATACTTTGGCTGATTCACATAGTGACGAAACCATGTTTTGTTGAATAGGGTCACAGTAACTGCTAACCATGAATCAACCATACTGTGTCTTAATGAGATATGAGTCCAACTTCTTAAGTTGTTTATTTGTCTGTAGTTCTGGACAACGGGGCAGTATGCATGAGCAGTCCAAGTAATGACTATCATACGTTAGAATGACCCAAGCTAAAAATAGTTATAATCTCTCAAAACATAACAAAGAAACAGATGTGCTTCTGTAGTCCTTCAGGACCATGAGTTAGATTTTTTTGTATGGGCTGATTATGTGCTGTAGAACACTTATCGAACGTGTAGAGGAAGAGGAAAGTCGAAGTAACTTAGGAGTACACATCATAAACATTGTAGGCATGCATTCCCACCGTATACATCCCAAAATACATCTTGGAAACATAGAATGAAATTATGCAATGTATTTCCTACATAAAATAAAAACAAAACACCTTTTATTGCCTAGATTACATAATACATTCCATTTGGGTTGCTGAGCAGCCATAAATTACCATTTTCTTCCAGTATTGCAAAATAGCTATTGAATGGTTAGATGACTTCTTTTTAAGAAATTCCCCATCCCTGGACACACCACAGTTGTCAAAGGCTGTCTTTGGCTCCTTTCTTTTGTTGAAGGGTTTATTACGACTTGGAGACACAGTTAAATTAATCACCAGCTTTCCAAGAGTTCCTTGGGGTTTTCAAATGATATCTGTTTTTAAAGAGCTACATTGATTTTCTTTTAAATGAAGAATAACTTGTTGACAAAAAAAAATGCTGCTGAATCCCTTGATGGATTTCTTTTGAAAAAAAGAAGCAAGAGCTTTCTTCTTTTATCCAAGTAATCCTCCAAGTTACAAAATCTAATTGGAAACGTATTCAAATGAAGAATGAGAATGATTCTGCCTTTTCTCCTTCCCTTTTAGCTATTTTTATCATCCGAATGCTAGAAAGAGTAACTGGTGGTTGGATATATGTATGCATTTTTAGAAACTTCTTAGTTTTTGATGTCTTTGGATCCAGGTTTAATTATGGATTTTTGTGGGGTTTTTTGAAATGGTGACCAAAGGCTAGACTAGACCATTCTCCTTAGAGCTGATCAGATCATCCAGAGAGTGGGTGATGCTTCAGTCTTTGCAGCTGTAGGCTGAGCTAATTTGAGGAACGTTCCTCCCACCATCACGTGGCTCCAGCGTAGCATTCCCCAGTTTTGCTCAGCCTCTTGCGAGACTAGGCGTATTTCGTATTATCTCCTTGGCCGTTCCAAATTCTCCTTTTGCTGATTCATCCCTCAGGTTGTATTTCTTTCTGATTTAGATCCTTAGCCCTGCGCAGTGGTACGGACTCCAAATTCCCCTGGGTAGCGTGGTTTGCTCGCCCCAGTGAGTGGCAAGGGGAGGGCTAGCAGTGTTCTCACGTTACCCCCCCCACTCCCTCCGGAGTTGCCCAGCCCTGCTGCCTTCTTTCCTTTTAGTTCTCCTTGTTAATTGAGTTAATTCCATTTTGTTCCGTTCCGTTCTCCCCCCACCCGGGAATGCCGGTTTTTTGCCCTAAACAAAATTTCATTCGTTTTCTTTGCCCTCTTTGTTTTGTGGATCTTCTGAGTCCCTGAGGAGGTGTTTTTCCTGTGTGGCTGAGAGGCCCCGTCGTTCCGTTGCAGGCGGCCGCCATTTTGTTTTTGAGTTTCTCCTCTTTTCTTTAAACTTGCATTAAGTGCTGCATTATCTCCAGCCAGCAGCAGGACCTGTAGGCCTGCTCAGTGCCCAGAGCCTGTTTTCCTGACCTCAGCCTCCTCAAATGGAGACTAATTTCAGTAATCTCCCGCAGCCGTATCAGCCAGCAGCAGCAGTAGTTTCTAAACATCACTGCTTCCACCCAGTTCTTGCCTGGGAAGGCAGTCGGTCTCGGCCTGCTTTTGCTTCAGGCCTCCAGCGTTCATTAGCAGATTGGATATACAAACAATTTCCTTTTTTCTTACATCCCTGTTTTTTTCAAAAAAATAAAATAAAAATAAAATAAAAATAAATAAATAAATAAAAATACGAACGGAAAAGCAAGGAGAAACAGGAAGTAATTAAAAAAAACAGAAATAGAAGGGGGGCGGAAAGAAATTTTACTAGGGCTCCTGGCTTTTGTTGTAGGCCGACCCCTAGGTGTGTCTACCGCCTCTTATCAATTATCCCTAAAATGGCAGAAAGCAATCCGTCTAAGGGTTCTTCTTTGAAGGCCAAGTCCAAGATCCACCATCTGCGCAGGCAGGCTAAGGATAACTCCAAAGCCTCACAGAGGGATGCCTTAAGACGCCATAAGGCATTAGAAAAAGAGTTTGATAGACACACCAGACAGGCAGGATCAGTGTTTCCACCTCCCACCCCTCTCCCTCCACCTAGCCCCCGCCTCCTATAGCCTATTCCTCCCTATCCAGGCGCAGCTCAACCTCTCAAGGTCACCAGGTTCCTGGGACCTCGGCCGGAGGAACACCAGAAGCTACTTTTACCCCAACAGCCGCCGGCTTGCGCCAAGAGGAGCCGCTCACACAAGAGGTTCCGGAGCATCTGAGAGCCTGGATGGAGTTGGCTATCCGACAGGGCATTGCGGCAGGACTCCAAAAGATAGTCAGGCCAGGCCTCCTCCCGCTGGCCCCCGAGCCTGAATCTCTCTCCGTAAGATCCCTCCCTCTCAGATTAGAACCGCTCCAGGATCAGGTACCCGCTTCGTCCATGGCCCGCCCGGCCCCATCAGCCCACGACAAGAAGTTTTTCAACCTGGACCAGGACCTTTCCAACTTACTAGGCACCCTGGAGGTTGATGAACCCATCGTGGGTCTGGCAGCTTCCTCCACCCTCACTGACCCCTTAGAGGCCTTGAAGCCGGATGACAAGCAGGCTGAACTGGCTCTTCGCCGAGCTCATCAATCAGACGCCTGGGCAATTAGGTCGGCCACTGCCGCCTCATTCTTTACCAGGTCCTCCATTCGCTGGCTCCGCCAGCTCAAGCAGCATGTCCCAATCACCAATGTCCGAGCCCATCAGGACATAGCCAAAATCACGGCCGCTGCCGAGTTCTTGGCAGACGCCACTTTCCTCTCGGTTAAATTTTCAACCAGAGCCATTTCCTCCCATTTCGCTGCCCGCCGCCTGCTTTGGTTAAAGGATTGGCAGGCAGACCTCAAAAATAAGGTCAAACTGGCTTCCGCTCCCCTCGTGGGCAATAAACTGTTCGGACCATCCTTGGATCCCCTATTAGTGGCGGGGTGGAAAAAGAAGAAATTTCTTCCTTCCCTCATCCGAAGGTCAGAGCCCAGGTCCCTTCAGCCCTTTTGGAGAGCTCCCTTTCGTCTCTATTTCCAATCTTCCTTCTCTCCAAGGAATCCCAGCCCCCCCCCCTTCGGGTCGAGCCAGCCTCAAGAAAGGACTGACCCCTCGGACAGGCACAGAAGGGGCGGCAGCTTCAAAAGGCCCTTTCAAGGCCCCGGTAGCTGGCCCTTCCAGCATTCCAGATAGACCACAGGATTTGATCCTCATTGGTGGATGCCTCCAGGCATTCGCCAACCAATGGGACACCTCCACTTCGGATGCTTGGGTTAGGGACACCATCAGGTTTGGCCTTGCCCTCGAATTTCAATCCACCCCCCCCCCCGACTTTTTCATGCCATGCCCCCAACCCAAGAACCACATCAAGCGTAGCCTCATGGACTCTGCCATTCAGCACCTACTTACAATCCAAGCCATCCAGCCCGTCCCTCAGCCTCAAAGAGGGCAGGGA
>BHEV01007762.1:0-12669 GCA_004319985.1 Emydocephalus ijimae
TGGAATTGTGGACAATAAACTGGACTATATAGCAACAACAAAAAAGCAAAATAGACTCTCCCTAAATCCTTTTTTAAAATGGCAACCTCTACTACTTCTAATTGAAGCATCCCCATTTTTTAAAGCTTCTGTATAAAAATGGAAGAAAGTTATGGCCTCTTTAAGGGACACACTAATGCATAGAGTAAACCCTTAAAGCATTTTCCACTGCTTTTCACTGAATTTCTAAAAATATTTAGAGATACTGAAATAATTTGGCTGTAATCCATGTTAGCACCTTGTTTTTTACTTATATTAATGTCTTCTGGACTTGTCAAATATTTTTCAAGTTAATAGTAATTTGTTTTTATAAATTATCATAATATAGGGCTGCATTGTTCTAATATGCATTCTAGGCATAATCCAAAGTTCTTAAAGCAAAAGCCAATTTATCTAGAATTTTTTATTTGGGTTTGAGACTTTTTTTTCTTTTCTCTGAAAGTTTCATCAGCTTCTTTCTCCACTTGCTCAAAGCTATCACAGCCCATTCTAGTTCCCTGGTGCCACTTCAGGGATGTGCAAAGCTTTTTGGAGTTGCTTCCCACGGCTCTTGAATTGGATCCTAGGTGAGCCACAGATTGCCTCATTGTTACTGTAATGTTGCAGAGCATAATTTGCCAATCCCTTAGAAATATTCTAAAGAAAATATCTGACTTATCTACACAGGTGTCTCAGGCAGCAACCTGGCTAAATGTAACAATGGCTAATAGAGAAAGAAAAATCCATACTAAAAGGAGTAACAGAAAGGACAGGCCACCTGACTTTTATTGCCAGACTTTTATTGTAAAATGATAATTCAGTCTAAGAAAAATGGAATCTAAGGATATTTGAAATCCTACTTTCCATGGTTAAATGAAGGGGTTTGCTTTTGTTTTTACAGATAATAATTGTGATCTCCATTGTATTTCAAATATTCCTACTGCATTTTGAAAGGAAGATTGGGAAACATTTGCTAGATTAAAATATGACTTCTTTACTAACAAATGTGTGATAAATTTATGTTGAATAACATGACTAGTAATATTACCTACAATATTACACAGATGAACTGCATATTGATATCATAATGGTCATTTACTTCCCTTTGCTTCATCTTATGGGCATCATAGTAAGGATTCTAAGACATTTCTATTGATTAGAAAGGATCTGTTTCATTCTTTAACGTTATATGAAAATAAACACTTTGAGATCTGAACTCATGTTTGCTGATTTCATAGATATTTCTATTCTGGGGGACGGGGATAAGTATGGAGTATTTTCAGGGATGTCTTTTTACTTCCCAGTCTAGGCTCAGAAGCAAGAGAATATCAGAACTGAAGACAAGTCTACAGTATGGGTGCTACACAATGACAACACAACACAGTATTTAGAATTTTTTTTAATTAAAATAGCTTGCCAAATGATTGGAATGTTGTTTCCACTCATTTTATTTTAACGGAAAATGTCTTTTGCTTCAATAATTCTCTGTATATTCAGTTATACTATTCCACTTACTACTTCTACAATTTGCAACTTTTAAAAATCATTTTTCTACAACTAAGGGCATCGATTGTTTTAAAACAATTTCATTAAAACCAGAATATAGACCATTTGTAGGTGATCAGTTCAAAGTATCTCTGGTGGATAATAATTCTACTTATTGATGCTATAGTATAATATCTTTGATTGGACATTCTTTCTATAATTTCTACTTAATTAACACATCATTGTTAACAGACAAAACATTACTAATGATGGGCTTACTAACTTTAATACAAAGCATTGACAAAAATATAGAAAAAGGTATAATGAGAATAAAATCTTATTTTTACAATGAGATTCACTGAATCCCATCTTGCTTAATATTATTTGAAAGCATAAAAATCAGTTGTTGAAATTACCATCCAGTTTATTAACCCAAGATTTGCATCATAACTAATTGAAAAAAAGTCTTTATTAAACCAGAACTAGAGTCTTGCCCAAGAGGCAAAAAGCAAAGCCAAAACTTTAGAAGATTGAGCAACTCAGTCTATCACTAGCAACAATTATTTATGCTTGTCATAAATATATGCAAAAATGTATGATTAATGAATAAGATTTTGTTGGCCGCTTTTCAACAAAGTGTCATGCTTGAGCATAATAAAAAGAAAACAAACCATACCTAACACATATCCTGTTATACTCTGTGGAAAGGGAACTTCATGAGGACAGTGGTGACACCTAAGCAGGAAAAGCCCGAGGGGAACATCAGGCCTGCCATAAAACAAAATTGCACAGGAAAAGGAATCAAATAAAAGGTATTAAAGAAGCCCCTTAGACAAAAGCCCAAATAATTAAGAAAACTAAGGAAACAAGAAAAGAAAACCCTTACAAACACAAGATATGCCAAATCAGCTAAACAAACAGACAAAAGACACAAAATATATTGCAAAGGAGACAGACAGGAGATTGTTACAAGAAAACATTAGGAAACTGATAATCCAATCAAACCACCCTGCAAAGTTTGCCTTCTGCACTCCACAGAGTCTACCCTCCGGTGGAAATGAAGACAACCCCTGACAGGATTTAAAACTTTAAGAAATACAAACACAAGCACGCACACACAAAATGAAAAAAAAAGTATATAAATCAGGGGGCTTATCATACAAAGCTAGCTAGCCCCAAGAACGCAGACTTCTTGCTATCTCTCGCCTTCCTGAAAAATAAAAAGAACCAGCTTCCAAGCAGTTGTCTGATTCCTTGCACTGGAGTTCTCCCAGCAGGAAAACCGAACCCTCAGAAGAAAGGCATTTTCCAGCCTTTCAACAACTCTATGGAATTTAGTTCCATACACAGTAAATATGCACAGGATATCAGCCCACATTTCACTGTGTATCATGAGTGTCAAACTCATCGCATCACGTTGCCATCACATGACATTTCATGACATTTTTCCCATTTGCGGAGCTGGGATGGGCATGGTCTGCACTGGTGCATCCAGCCCACAGGCTGCCAATTTGACACCACTGCATTGTATGAAACTTACTCTAGAAAACTGCAAACAAAATGCATCATTTACTTCATTACTGGTAAGAAATTTCACCAATAAACAGGGATTCATTTGAAATAGGCATCTGTATGTTTACATTTTTAGTAAACTTTAGCATAAATTCAGTGTTGGAAGTTAAAACCTACCCCTCTCCTAGGAAAATGAAATATTTTAAGATATACTAAAAAGGCAGAATATTTCCCCTAAAAGAGAAATAGAAACTCAGAGAGACAGAAACTCAGCCTCCCTACTTTTGCTAATGGGCCATTAAGGCCTGGGCCAGTCTACTCTTCATAACAGAGGTCTACCTCCTTCAGGCAGACCCATAATAGGAATCCCAAAGCCCTTTCATTACATCTTCATCCAGCAATGCTCAACCAAGCCTGGGACTCAGGATAGCCTACAGAGTTGCCCCTGCATGGCCCCATGGGAGTCTGACAACCAACCAGAATACAAGCTCAAATTCAAATTCAACAGAGGGCATAAAATCCAGGGACTCTCCGCATCTCTTCCCTTTTTCTCCAGGAGCTCCAAGGCATGTGATCCTGTGCACCATTAAACCATCTTTCCAAACAGCCTCCATGTTTCCAGTGTCTTTTTCCCCACTTGGAACTGAGCCCAGAAAGATATTTTCTTCCAACATCAGCAATGTTTAAATTTTCAGTAATAAAATCATTAAACAATCATTACTTTTGAAACTACTTGTCTCTCAAGAATGTGCTGTCAGGAATGTAATTTTATCATTTGTTTTAATACTGAAATATTTGTTTCCCCAAACAAATTCTCTTCCTTTTCCCTTCTGGGCCCTTTTCTAGCTACATAACTATAATGGATTTCTTTGCTCCTAAGGAATTTGATCTTTAAGCAACATATCACTCAGTAAAAAATACATTCTGATCATAGTTAAGTTGAGCTAACTGTTATGTTCAGTGCGTGGCGCAAGAAGTGGAGACGATTCGACGAACAGTGAACTTCAACTTTTTATTTAACATGGTGCAACAGCTCTGAAAATGGCCTCAACAGCCCCCTTTATATAGGCAAGTTCTTGGGTATTTAGCCAATGAAAACACAGGAACGCTAGCTCTTTTTAACCAATGAGAAGGGCTCGTTAATAGCCAATCAGATTCTCCTGAACGGACCAATCCGATATCGCTATTATCGGCCAATCAGAAGTGCAGGGCCAGAACCCTGCACTTTGCTTTAAGGTTTCAACAAGCTTTATTCAACACTTTTATGAATTCACAACACCCCTTCCCCCCGGGTTCTGTTTAAGGGGTGCGGTCACATAGTCTTTGAGGTAGGCAGGTTGTTTTGATTGTCTATTTGATTTACGCTGTCCTCCTGGTATTTGTTTAGACTCTTGTTGGGGTAGGACGTTATCTGGTGAACAGGGTGCCTCTGAATCTGTATCTAAACTTCCGTTCCCATTAATGTCCTCGATATCTCTTTGCGGTGAGTTAACCCCTGTCCCCGATCCTTCTTCACAAGTTGAGTCTGAACGGTCGTTTGTTCCGCTTGTGCCTTCCGCCGTTTCAAACTCAGCCTNCTACCTGGAAATTTCAGCATTTCCCGCTGGATCCGTGTGGTTTTTCAGGTTCGTATGATGGGTGTAGTCGGTCCAGGGGGGAGTGGAGTTTCTGTCCCATTAACAACTCAGCAGGAGTTTTGTTGGTGATGCTGTGTGGAGTGATGTGCTGCAAAAGGAGTATCCGGTTAATCTTGTCTTCGATATCGCCACAGTCCATTTTATGTAGAGTTCTTTTGATGAATTGTACCATGCGCTCGGCCCTTCCATTAGCCGCAGGATGCGCAGGTGAAGTTAGCACATGGCGAATACCGCGGTCCACCAGGTACTGTTCAAAAGAAAGTGCGGTAAACTGGGGCCTGTTGTCGGATACCAGAACGTCCGGTAATCCGTGTGTTGCAAATAATCTGTCCAATTTCCTGATGACCGATTCGGTTGTTGTATTTTTCATCTCATGGATTTTGAGCCAGTTTGAGTAGGCATCCGCTGTTAATAAAAATGTGTGTCCATTCGTAGGTCCCGCAAAGTCCAGATGAATACGGGACCATGGTCCCCTGGGTGTTTCCCATTCTGTTGGGGTTGCTTTTGGTGGGGCATTGCTGACTTCCTGGCATTTGTGACAAGTCTTTACCCAGGCTTCGATCTGATTGTCTATGCCCGGCCACCACACATAGCTTCTTGTGAGTGCTTTCATGCGCACGATGCCGGGGTGGCCGTCGTGCAAGGTTCTCAGTACCGCTCGCTGTAACTGCTCTGGGACAACAACTCTATCGCCCCAAATGATGCAAATTTCTGGGAAAACAGTTCCATCTGTCGACTTTTGAAGGGGGCGTAATTGTCAGGGATTTGGTCCAATGGCCATCCACATTCTACCCAACTGAGGACACGTGCTAGAATGGAATCACGTTTAGTTTCAATCACGATATCGCGAGCTGTCAGCGGCGGTTTTTGGAGTGTCTCTATCTGCAGTGTTGTGACAGTCAGAGCAGGGTTGTCAACGGTTTCTGGAAGTGGTGCACGACTTAATGCGTCAGCATGGGGAATGGCTTTCCCCGGGCGGTGTTGCAACTTATAATTATAGGCAGCCAAGAATTCTGACCAGCGAGTCATTCTGGGAGATAATATATAAGGGGTTGGCTTATCTCCTGCTATTATTCCCAGTAAATGTTTGTGGTCAGTTATTATAGTGAAAGCTAGGCCATAAATATATTCATGAAATCGTTTAACAGTAGATACAATAGCAAAAGCTTCCTTATCGATTTGACTGTAATTGCGTTCTGCTTTTGACAGCGTTTTTGAAAAGTAGGCAACAGGGGCTTCACTTCCGTTTGGTAAAACGTGGCTCAAAATGGCGCCCACTCTGAAAGGTGATGCATCACAAGTAACGGTCAAAGGCAAGGTCTCATTATACTGCATCAAAACAGTGTCGGAGTTCAATAAGTTTTTTACTTGTCGAAACGCCTGTTCCTCTTGGTGCCCCCAAACCCAGGTTGCTTTTTTGTCTAGTAAATGATGTAGGGGTTCGGCTACGGTTGCCTTGTGAGGCAGGAAGACGTTATAAAAATTGATAAGGCCTAGGAACGCTTGGAGATCCACCTTATTTCAGGGTCTTGGGGCGTTTTTGATTGCCCTAAGTTTGCTATCAGTGGGGTGAATGCCCTGTTTATCTATTAAGTATCCTAAAAATTCTACTCGATCAGTGCATATTTGACACTTGTTTTTCTTAACTTTGAGACCCGAGTCTTTAAATCTCTGAAGAACCAGCCCCAGGCGCTCCCTTAATATTTCTTGAGTCGGAGCAGCAATTAAAATGTCATCAAAATAGGGGACAACGCCTTTTATCCCTTGTAATAGTCTTTCCATCAAACTTTGAAAGATTCCCGGGGCCACGCTTACTCCGAATTGGAGTCGGTTACATTTAAATGCACCTCAGTGCGTAACGATTGTTTGAGCCTCTGCTGTTTTTCTGTCTACAGGCAGTTGTTGGTATGCCTGGGCTAGATCTAGTTTAGTGAAGACTTTTCTGCCCCTCAGGGAATGGAGACGGTGTTGCACCACCGGTACCGGGTCAGCGTTTTGCTGNGGGGAGAATGGTCGGATGGTTCTAACACCCCCTGGGCTGTTAATTTATCAAGCTGCTTGTCAATCTTTGGTTTAAGGGCGAATGGGACTCGACGAGGCTTAAGGCGGATGGAAGCTATTTCGGGGTTGAGGTTAAATGATATCGGGGTCCCCTTGTACTCGCCTAGTTTGTCTACAAAGACGTCCTGGAATTCTTGGATGAGAGCCTCTTCCCAGTCGTTGCTGCTGGTTCGGTGAATGCCGGCTACCTCAATTCCAAGCGGAGCGAACCATTGGAGGCCTAACAAGCTAGGCCGATCCTTGTCGACTACAGTCAATGGTAGAGATGCAGTGCAATTTTTAACAGAGACACGGACTTGGCTGGATCCCATGACTGGAATTCGATTTCCTTGATAACTTTTGAGTATGAGTCTTTGGAACCGGAGGTCTTGTCGCCGGATGGTAGGGATGAGTTGCTTGAGAGTCTTCCAGGACACCATCGAAAGGGACGATCCTGAATCGACTCCCATCATACAAGGCTGGTTTTTGATGGCCACCTTGACCCGGATCTTCTTGGTGTCCAGTGATGACGTGTGACCAATCGTAATAGTTTGGTGTACCTCTTCTCGCTTCGTTGAGTGGTTTAGGGGTTTGTTTCTGTAGGAGTGGTTGTTCCATTGGTGGTTCAAGGGTTCTCGCTTTGCAGGATGGCTTCCTATGGATTGGCTCGGGGTTTGGCTGGGTCCTTGCTTGCTTCTAGAGACCCGTCCGATGTGGCCTCTTTTCCCGCACACATGGCAGAGCGCATCAAGGAATTTGCAGTCTGATTGGGGGTGGTTTGCCCCACAACTAGCACATTGGTACTGCGATTTCGGGCGTTGGTCTCGTTCAGACTGGAACCGGTTGACCTCTTCTTCATCGCTTTCTGATGACGATTCGAGGTCCTCGTGCTGGGCTGTCGTTGCCAGTTCTTCTAAATGAGGTGAAACTTTGCTGGCGAGTTGGCGAAGTGGAGCATGGTTGCAGCGCATTCAAGCAGCCGACTTCCTGGTTGCTTCTGCTGCAGTAGCATCAGTGATGGCATCTTTAAGGCTAATGTCACCTTTCACCATCAGCTTACTCTGCATGCCTGGAGCATCTAATCCCAGAATTATTCTGTCTCTCAGGGCTTCTTCAAGGTCGGCAAACCCGCATAGGCCTCCTAGATTCTGGAGATCCGCTATGAAATCTGCAACACTTTCGCCCTTCCGCTAATGTCTCTGGTAAAATTCATGCCTTCTAACGAGCGTTGGTACGGTCGGTGCATAGTGGGCCCTTAGCAGGGGTTCAAGGATGTCCCAGTCCATGGATTTCACTTCTGCCAGTTTCGCTAGTGCTTTAGCCATCTTGAATACGGTTGGCCCGCAATGAGTTAGGAATACCGCCCGTTTCTTTCCGGTAGTGGCATCCTTCAAATTGTTGGTCTCCAGAAACATCTGGAAGTGATCCATATATGAGTCCCAGTCTTCTTGTGCCGGGTTGAAATGGAGTGGGTGGTATGATGCTGCTGGACATGGTTCCACCATTGGTGCGTTTCAGCCACGTGCTCTGTTATCGCTTTTTGTAGTGTTCAGTCAGCTCTGACGTCTCCACATCCCACCTTCGTCGCCAGTGTTATGTTCGGTGTGTGGTGCAAGAAGCGGAGACAAGTCGACGAACAGTGAACTTCCACTCTTTATTTAACATGGTGCAACAGCTCTGAAAACGGCCTCAACAGCCCCTTTTATATAGGCAAGCTCTTAGGTATTTAGCCAATGAAAACACAGGAACGCTAGCTCTTTTAAACCAATGAGAAGGGCTCATTAATAGCCAATCAGATTCTCCTGAACGGACCAATGCGATATCGCTATTATCGGCCAATCAGAAGTGCAGGGCCAGAACCCTGCACTTTGCTTTAAGGTTTCAACAAGCTTTATTCAACACTTTTATTAATTCACAACACTAACAATAAAGGTGTCTGGGAACTACTATGAACATTGTTCCTCTGACTTGCTGTAACATAACAATGATCAATGATTTTGTTAAGGTTTTTGTTCAAGTGTATGAGATTTCATGGTTAAAAAAAAGCACAAGAGAATTAAAGAAAAAACAGTTGTCCTGGGTACTGAAAAACAAGCCCTTACTTTCTCATTGAGAAAAGTGCTAACATTTTAACTGAGTTTCTAGAGATAAGAAAGACCTTCCTTTTAGCATTTTGAATATGTAAATGATCAGTAAATTTGGAAAAGGATACAGAATCCTTATCATCTTAAAGAAGTGCAATGAAATACAGTACTGTTAGGACCCAAGTGGAATACTTCTAAATAAAGCACAGGACATAATGCTGTGACACCTATTTCTCCATACATTGCACTTAGGTCTGGCACTCCAGGAAATCCTGCACTTTTCTGAATAATACTAGCAGCTGGAATCTAAGAAAAAACATATTGCTGCTCTTTATTCTGTTTATCATTGGAGAGGGATTAAATTATTTAAGAACAACTTTAAGACAGATATATTGGGTCTCCCATGCATTTGTGGTTGAAGCCTAGGTTGAAGCCTTTGAATGTTTGGCTTTCAAAGATCTAGAAACTCCCATAATTCATATCCAACCTTTTCAATTCCTGAAATTTCAATGTTGGAGAAGAAATAACAGGAAGAAGAAAAGAGATAAATCCAAAATTAGATTTCCTGTGATTAGATGTTTTTGATACCAGCCTAACAACCATGGGATTACAATGTAAATCAATGAAATAGTTTTAACAATCAGATTTCTTTCAATAATTAGTAATTTTATTAATTAGTATCTCTAAATAGTATTTCTGCAAATTCTGGAATTAAGATGATTTATTCAGAACAAAAGTTCAAATTGTATAGCATGAAATGTAAAATTTTCCAACTCCCTTATTATAATGAATAATTCATGTGCCAAGTGATTTCTGTTTGCCAACATAAATCCCATACTTTTTGCACTATAAGACACTCAGACCATAAGACACACCTAACTTTTGGGGAGGAAAACAAAGGAAAAAAAACTACCTCTGCCTCCCAGCATCTATCAATCTTCATCTGGCTAGCATCCTTGCGGTAAACAGCAAGCAGCCTGGTCAGCTTCAGCACATTTAGCAGGAAAAGCTGATTGATGATTGGATCAGCCTCCTGGAATACCACCAATCAGCTGTTCCAGGTTGCAGGGATCGGCACGACCCATCGCCGCCATCTCCACACACCCCGTTTGTGGCCTCTGCGTGCCCCATTTTTGGCCTCCACATGCCCATTTTTTATCTCCACGCATCTCATTTTAGCCCATTCCAGGAAGCAGGGATTGCTGCTGCCACCGATCACTGCTGCCATTTGGTGGTGGTGAACAGCAGCAGTGATCAGCAGCAATTGGCAGCATGATGGTGGCAGCAATCCCTGCCACCTGGGTGCATGGAAGCTGAAAAAGGGCCACGTGGAGGCCGAAAGTGGTGTGTGTGGAGGTCGAAAATGGCCAAAGAGTGGGGGCCAGCAGGTAGGCAACATTTGCTCTAAAAGACACACAGACATTTCCACCCACTTTTTTTGGGGGGGGGAGTAATTTATGATGTGAAAAACATGGTATATCTTAGGGAATGGAAGGATTGTCCTGTCACTGCCAGTGTCCTGTCAGAACTGAAGAAACTTTTTGGATGAAAAGCAAAACACCTTCAAAGAAAAAACAAGAAAGTCCAATTGCCTCCTGAAAAAGCACCTTTGGGACAACCATGACCTGGATGACTCTACAGACTCTACAGAGGATCTAGATATATGATGGCGAACCAGTGGCACACATGCCAGAGGTGGCTGCAGAGCTCTCTCTCTGGGCACATGAGCCATTGCTCCAGCTCAATTTTGCCATGCATGCACCTCCCACCAGCCAGCTGGTCTTTAGGTCTCTGCCACACATGTGCAGGAGTGGGGCACATGCAGAGATCATGTGTGCATGCACAGGGTGGGGCAGAGCATCAAAAATAGTTTGTCTACCAGTAGTGATTCTTTGGCTGAGCAGCTAAATCAATTCTTCAGCCATTTTGAGGTGGAAACAGGAACAACCATCATCCCAGCATCACTGATTGTATACCATTAACATCTACCCTCGATAGGCAATCATTCTACTGCAGATCTCTGATGTGAGATGTGCTTTCCAGAATATTAACACCTGGAAGGCAGCTGGGCCAGATGGAATTATGGGATGAATTGTTAGAGACTGGACTGCAGAGTTAGCTGGAGTTAGCACAGTGTTCCAATCTATTCCTGTCACAGTGCTCTATCCCTACCTGCCTAAAGACATCCATTATAGTGCCAGTCCATAAGCAGACAATAGTGGTATCTCTCAATGATAATAGACCAGTAGCTTTAACATCTGTTGTCATGAAATGTTTTGAAAGACTAGTGTTGAACTACATTAAGGCTAATCTTCCATCTACTTTGGACCCATACCTATGGGTAACAGATCAACTAGTGATGCTGAGTCTATTGTTTTTTTTATTAACAAATTTTATTCAGTTTTTCACATTAAAAACAAAAATCTCTTTTTAGTGGACAACATATTTCCGGGTCATCACCTTTACATACAAATATGACAGCAATTATACATTCATATATGCATAGTTAATTCTATTATTACCTTTTCCATTCCAAATTTTCAGTAAGGAGAGAAACAAACACATGAATTCTAGCCTCTTTCATTAATCTCAATCGAAACATCTTTTTGTTTCATTTCAATTATTTCAAATATAATCCTTTAATATTTATTTAAAAAATAAAGATAAACAATATGTGTTTGCCTAATAATAATAATATTAACATTAATACTAACATTAATGATAATATTAATATTAACATTAATGATAATATTAATGATAATAATAATAATAATAATAATAATAATAATAATAATAATAATAATAATAATAATAATAATAATAATAAAGTTACCAATGTCTCCCCTTGCTTTTAATAGTCTATATTAACTTATTAATTTAGTTGGTTCTTTAGTCTGTCATATTCCCTTTCCATTATGCATTCTTTTTATAAATTCTAGATTAATACAAATTTTAACACTAAAAAAAACAAGTGTAGGTTTCCCCCCTTCTACTGCTTTGAGTGTGACATCTTAATGATTAAAATATACCTTTATTCCCTCATCTTGATTCTCAATAAACCATTATTTTTAGCAAGTTACAATAACAATCATTACATCTTTTCATTTGGATTCCACAGCATATTTCCCCCCCTTGATTTTTAATAAGAGTTATCAGTTTCTATATTATCTAATTTTCTAAATATTTCTAATTGCAGAAATATTCTTATTATCCCTTATTACCCCTGCAGAATCCCCCTTTTAATTCATCAACCATTATCTCTAAAAAAACAATTTCTTTTCAACATATTACTCTTTCATATTTCTTTATTTCATGCACCTGTTTCTTACAGCTCCTCCTCCCCCTCTTTTCCCCATATCTTTTCTCATTCCAGTTTATATCCCTCTCTTTCTTAATATCTTCCTTTCCCCTTTTCTGCTGGGTCTTTCTGCCTTTCCTGATTTCACAGGTATTCCCCCTTTTGATTGCCTTCTTAAATCTCAACTTTTTAACCTTCCTGTAATATCTTGGAGGATGGGCATAATAATAGACACGAGACATCGGAGATTAACTTCAACTCTTTATTAGTGACTTCAGAATAGAGCAATGAGCCTGGCAGCAGCAGCTCCTTTTATAGAGCTGGCTGCTGCCAAAGCTTCCAATGACAATGATTCAAGCTTGCTGCACTTGGAGCATCCAATCGCGGCAGCCTGTTAACTAGCCAATCGGATCAGTCTGGAGTGACCAATCACGACCCGCTGTTGACGGACCAATCAGGATTGCAGGATTACAAGCCTGCTGTTGATGGCCAATCAGGTTTGTAGGATTATGAGCCTGTCAAGTATTGAGCATGGGTCGGAAGAATTGGAGACAGCCTCTGAACGGTGAACTTCAGCTCTTTATTTACATAGTGA
>BHEV01007764.1:0-18787 GCA_004319985.1 Emydocephalus ijimae
AGTGCAAATTGTGTACAGATCGCGTCGAGTTTTTAGGGTACCTAATTGACAGTCAGGGTATTCACCCTTCCGACAGTAAATAGAGAGCAATAAAAAACGCTCCCAGACCTTGGAACAAGGCCGATCTCCAGGCGTTCCTAGGCCTTATCAACTTTTATAATGTATTTCTACCGCATAAAGCAACTGTCGCTGAACCGTNTATTTCATCATGTAAAAGAACTACTGACTTCTTACGCTGTACTCATGCAGTACAATGAAACTTTGCCGTTAAATATCACATGTGATGCTTCACCTTTTGGATGGGTGCCATTTTGAGCCATGTACTGCCTAATGGTAACGAAGCCCCTGTTGCATATTTTTCCAAGACACTTTCAAAAACTGAGCGTAATTATAGCCAGATCGATAAAGAAGCCCTCGCAATTGTATGTGCCGTTAAAAGATTTCACGAGTATGTGTATGGCCGGGTTTTTACTATCGTGACTGACCACAAACCGTTATTGGGGATAATAGCTGGAGATAAGCCGACTCCTTACATATTATCCCCCAGGATGACTCGCTGGTCAGAATTCTTGGCTGCTTATAATTATCGGCTGCAATACCGCCCGGGGAAAGCCATTCCCCACGCCGATGCATTGAGCCGAGCACCACTCCCAGAGACTCTCAACGATCCCGCTCCAACGGTAACCACGTTACAAATTGAAGCGCTACATGCGCCGCCATTAACCGCCTGAGATATCGCGAGAGAAACCAAACGTGACCCCACCTTAGCACGCGTCCTGAGCTGGGTAGAACGCGGATGGCCATTGGACCAGCTATCAGATGACTTCACACCATTCAAGACGCGGCAAACAGAGTTGTTTTTGCAAAAGGGCTGTGTCATCTGGGGCAATAGAGTCATTGTCCCAGAACGACTCCAAAAAGCAGAACTCAGAACCTTGCACGATGGCCATCCCGGTATCGTGAGAATGAAAGCCCTTGTGCGAAGCTACGCTTGGTGGCCTGGCATCGACAAGCACATCGAGAACTGGGTTAAAACTTGTCATAGATGCCAGGAAGTGAGCAATGCCCTTCCAAAAGCCATTCCGACCGAGTGGGAAACGCCACGGGGACCCTGGTCCCGTATTCACTTGGACTTTGCGCGGCCGACCAAAGGCCACACCTTTCTTCTAACCGTCGACGCCTACTCGAATTGGCTCGAGATTCACTGCATAACGAACATGACCACCAAAGCAGTCATCAAAAGACTGGAAAGACTGTTTGCAACTCACGGACTACCAGACGTTCTGGTATCCGACAACGGGCCCCAATTTACCGTGCTGTCCTTCGAGCAGTACCTGGCTGACCGCGGCATCCGACATGCGCTCACCTCGCCTGTGCATCCTGCCACCAATGGAAGGGCTGAGCGCATGGTTCAATTCATCAATAAGACTTTGCAGAAATTAGACTAAGATAACATCGATGACAAAATCAACCGAATCCTCTTTCTACAACACATCACACCTCACAGCGTCACCAACAAAACTCCCGCCGAATTGCTAATGGGATGAAGGCTCCGCTCCCACCTCGACTGGTTACACCCAGCTTATGAGCCGGAAAAACCACTCGGATCCAGCAGCCGATGCCGTACCTTCCAGGTAGGCGATTGGGTATACGCTAAAAACCTATTGGATGATCCGCTGTGGGTAGAAGCAACAGTAATACGTGTAACCGGCCCAAGATCCTACGTTGTAAGATGCCTTGACGATAAAATTTGGAAACGCCACATCAATCAATTACGATCACGGCTCCGCTCAGACATTTCTGAACTCCCTTATGACCAAACTGAGAGGGGGGGGGAGATACAGAAGAAGACGAAATTCAAATAGAAGAAAACCCATTTGAAAGGAACGATAGCGGAATAGAGACACAGGAACGGGAACCAGAGACAATAGTAGGTCTACCTCAGGGAGTTTCTGAAAATATCGGAGAGGACGAAAACGTGAACGCTGAACCTGAAGAAACCCCTTCGCTAAACAACGATCTACCTCAGCAGAAGTGCAACCAAACGCAAGACACAAAGCGAAAATCAAACAGACTAATAAAGCAACCGTCCTATCTAAAGGACTATGTAACCGCGCCCTGTAAAAAGAAGCCAGGGGGAAGGGGTGTTGTGAATACATAGGATTTTAATAAAGTTATCTGGAGCTTGGAGTTAAGTGCAGGGTTCTGGCCCTGCACTTCTGATTGGCTGTTAAATGGCAGGATCGGATTGGCCCGTTCAGGGGAATCTGATTGGCCATTAACAGAGCTTTCGTATTGGTTCAATGGAGCTAGCGCTCCTGAGTTCTTATTGGTTAAATAGTTATTGGGTTGCCTATATAAAGAGGGTCTTAGCTGCCCTTGTTTTGAGCTGTCACTATGTAAATAAAAGAGTTGAAGTTCACCGTTTAACCGGCTCGTCTCCATTCGTTATCGCCCATGCTTCAACCTTGAGTCTGAGGTTTTTAATTGTTGGCTAAGTATTTGTATAACACAGATACACACAAAGAGAGAGAGAGAATGAAATTTATCCAAAGCCAGAGAATGACATGAAAAGTTTTAACTTAAGCAGCAAAATAGAAAGGCTAATCTTATTTAAAAGTAATATGTGTTTCTTGATTGAGTGCCCAGATATACTCAGCTGGGACATTTTAGTGGAATCGGTTCTAAGTTGTTATACTGAGGTATAGAGACTAAGGTTTCCTGTGTTCACATTGCCAGACCTGAAATACTCTTGTGGCTGTGTTTAATAAAGAAACAAAAGTCTCAGGGTAAGGGGATATGATTTTTTATGACAGAAGGAATGCAAATAACTTTTAGTCTCCTTGCCTAGACCGGGTTTGGTCTGATTTGATGGAGTTTAATAATGACTTATAACCTGTGCTGACAATACACAGGCCTCTGCAACGTCATTTAACTCATTTATTCTGCTTGCTGTAAAAACAAAGAGATGGCAAATAAATATATGGAAAGTTCATTGTTTGTCAGAGGGACCAAGCCAAAAGTTTTCAGTGACCTTTTAAAATATAGTCCCTTGCTAGTACTAAAACGTCTGTCACTCAACGCACACACATGCATGACTTGGCCTTTTAACCCATGCATCTTGTTTTTCTCTCTTTCAACTGGTTGTATGAATTTCAAATCAGCTGTAGCTCTTTAAGTCCTCCCACCCTCTCTCTCTTTCTCTCTCTGCATCAGAGGATTACTGTAAATTGCAGCCTGACAATTACAATGTACAGCGCACTGGAGAGTTATTAATGGATAGGCCTACTGATGGCCTTTCAGCACAAGATCGGGCCTGGTATTCCTCACTCGTAATTGGATCCAGGACTTGAGCCTCGGCTGGAGAGGAGGCGGGGGGGGGGGCAGGAGTGGGGCTGGGCTGCAGGGCCCTGTTTTATCAGAGGAAGGTATCAATTGATCATAGATAGCTCCTATTGGCGATGTCAAAAGCTCTAATTCACCCTTTTCTTCCTAATGACTTGTATGGGCTTAAGCGGCTCCATTGCTTGACAGCCTGCTCAGCTCCATTGACGAAACCCGGCAGGTGGTTTT
Organism: Emydocephalus ijimae; assembly: GCA_004319985.1. Taxonomy (NCBI): domain Eukaryota; kingdom Metazoa; phylum Chordata; class Lepidosauria; order Squamata; family Elapidae; genus Emydocephalus; species Emydocephalus ijimae. The sequence continues at coordinate 3,574 of BHEV01007764.1, forward strand.
AATAGAAGATTTCAATGGGGGGTGATTGTAGGAAAGACCATGAGGCAGGCGGAGACACAACAGAGCTGAGGAAAAGAAGAAGAAAGAGGCTGTCTGCTTTCGGTACTACAAGAGAAGGCTAATGTGACGAGAACTGAAGTTAACCACCACTTCCATTTACTTGGCACCTGCGGGGGGCTAGTTGAAAGAGAAAAACCCAACCAGGTTTCAAATTTTGCCTGGAATTTTTCTCTTTGGATTGGCTCTATATTTTAAGCAGAGTATAAATTATGCTTGACACATGTAAACGGAGTGTGGTGATGGCACAGATACAATAACCCACTCAAAGCCATCCTGAGTAGAGTGGCATGGAAATACCAGTAATAAAAAACCTCTTCATTTCCTTCTCCTTAAAAAACAACAACAGAGGACTTTTTCTCAGAGTAAAGGCCAGTATGTGTGTGTTGGTAGGAGGAAGTAATCTTCCGAATAATTTATTTATTCAGAGATGGAGTAGTTCTGTATAAGTATGCACTCTGAGTCTAGGATTAGACACACTTAAGGATTATCCAGTTTGAACAACATTTCCTGGACAAATACATCAGTAAGCATCCAGCTGTTTTTTTCAAGCTATATGTACTTTGCTATATGTACTTTTCACCTCAGTTGTCCGTTTAAGAAAGTAAATACCAGAATGCAAATAAAATGATATGATTTGGGACAATGAGCACAAAAATATTTTGGGACAATGTGCATACAAAAGAAGTGTTTTAAATAAAATGCATGCAAAATATAGAAGAAAAGAATTGCAGACTGATGGAGATACGGATATCAATGTTACTTGTGAATGCATTTTTATAGTCATATAAATCTTCTCATACAATTGCAACTCAAAAATAGCTTGCAATAAAAATGATTAAAATCAAACAATAATTGCAGAATGACTACTTCAAACTCAGTGCATCCACAAAACCTTAGAACCTAATTGGTTTTTAATGAGAAAAACAGTCTGTCAGAATAATCTAAACCAGGGGTAGGATTCCACCAGTTTGTACCTATTCTCTAGAACCGGTTGTTAACACTCTAAGCAGTTCAGAGAACCGGTTGTTAGAAGAAATTACTCACCTAATCCTGTAAGGAAGGCAGGAAGGAAACAGTCTGGTGTTGCTTACAGAAATTGCCTCTCCGTTAACCCTTGTTCCATTCTTGGCAGGACTGGACTTCCTGTCTCAGGAACTTCTCTGGAGTTTTTTTCTCCTCCTTTGCTGGTACTTTGTTTGTGTGGAATGACCATTCAAAGTTACAATGGCACTGAAAAAAGTCACTTATGACCATTTTTCACACTTATGACTGTTGCAGCATCCCCACAGTCATGAAAGGCCAGGTGAGGAGATGCATGCCTCGATGTGAGTGATATTGAGTTGGCCATGCCCAGCCAATAATATGACCACCAAGCCATGCCCACCAACTTAGCCACGCCCACAGAAGCGATTGTTAAAAAATTTTAATCCTACCCCTGATCTAAACTCTTAAATCTTGAATTTGGTTCCACAACTAACTGACAACAGGTAAAGTTATTACAGCAAGACTAGGGACTGCATAAGTGCCTCACTGAAATGGCAGCTTTCTGGCCAAGTTCAAGGCTACCTTGAGTCCATATGGGCCACATTTAATAAACTAAACCAGGAGTGTCAAACTGGCAGCCTGGGGGTCGGATGCATCATGCATAGCTCATGCCCATCCAAGCTCTGCAAAGGGAAAAAAAGTCATGAAACATCATGTGATAGCAACATGAGATCACAAGTTTCACACCTGCGAACTAAACCATGGGTTTACTATTGTGGGAACAATTGAACTAATTCTGCAGAGGAGTATATTCTTAAATTTTAATGTATTCATTAGATGTATAACCAGTCGTGGTTCACCAGCAGCCGGTGCAGACAGCAATGCAATCAGACAGTAGGGAAGACCGGGGACCAGTCAGGAGTCTGTAGAGGACTTGGACCAAGGTCCTGCATCCAATGCAGAGATGCGGCCAGGACTATTTGGGAGTGGGATGCTGCCTTCAGAGCCTTCAGAGTCTGGCAGCAGCGAGGCAGAGGACCAAGGGAGCCCGTTCCCAGTGCACATGTGTGCAGAGCTGCTAGAAGGCAAGAGCAGCTGAAACAAAAGGGGTGACTCAGGAGTCAGGCTGGGAGATGATTGCCCCTCCCGTAAGGTATAAAAGTCAGGCCAAAATGACAAAACCTTTACAGGAAGCAAAGTAGTTTGATCGGTTCAGAGTCATCCTTGAAGCTCTCTGTACTTCAGTTGGTTTTTCTTGTACTCCGTTGGTTTCTTTTCTAGTTAATTTGATACTTCTGTTTTGGCAGCAGTTCTTAGAACTGAAAGGTGTGTGCTTATCTTGGGGGACTGTTTAAACTTAATTCTGGCTGGGAACGAAAACAATTCCCAGTGTTGCAATAAAATAGGTTTTGTTTTAAAAATAAGTTTGCGCATAATTATGGTTTATGAAGCCTGGGTCAGAACATAACCGAAGAATTTCAATCAGTATACAAATTCACCCCAACAGACAGTGAGAACAGACAGAAGGCTGGGTCTTTGCCTTTGTCTAATATTTTAACCATCAGACTGACTCCTTCACCCACCTACTTTTCAGATAGATCTCAAATTAAATACATATTAAAATAAACTGCATTTGAAATAAACTCCATAAACAATTTGCCACTTAATTGCCTTTCCCCCCCAAAACAAACAGATCTTGAGATTGAAAACAGAACAGCAGCTACATTTGATGTTAAGCAAATCCAAACAAAATAGAACAGCTGGAAAAGGAAACTATAACCTTGTGTTAATGATTGTGTAATAAATAAATACATCTGCAAGATGTTGATGGAATAAAAGAATTATGCCAATGAACTTATTTTTACAGGTTTGGCAGTTTTTGCTTACTAGCAGTACACGGTGGCATTATTTACTAGAGATGAACTTTTGGATACCACAGGAGTGCTTAATTTCTACTTAAGCAAACCTTACAATGGAGAATTGTAACTGGTGAGGAAAAACATCAGCCTACTCTCCGTCATCTGCCATAAGAATATTTTAAGGGTTAAAGAATATTTTAGCCCTCGTGTAACAGTCCCTCAAGATCTGATTCAATGCCAAAATATAATCCACATAATGGTAGTGACAATAGTTGGTGTCTGCCACCTGAATTAAAAACAAAATTATCAAAATCATATGTGTAATCTCCTGAGTTCTACAGAGAGAACACAAAACCTGAGAAGAAAGAGCAAACTAAATCTGCTAGCAGAATATCTGTCCAAATTGTTTGTCATTCTCATGTGATTTTCAATTATGCTGTTTAAAGCTGTTTCAGGAATGTTAGTTTTTGTTTTCTTTTTATAGTTAATATCATTTTTCATCATATTGTAAGTCACCTTGAATTGTTGAGGTGCCATTAGTAGGAAAAACATTGTACTGAAAAAAACAGAGCTCCCAAAAGGAATTGGTAGTTGATTTATATGCAGATGCTTTTAGACTTGCTATGGAAGAGGCACAGTATAAGATACTTTGGCTTGCTTTAAAACTTCTAAAACTATATGGTAACACTACAAAACAGGTACAGAATTATTCAGGTGTGACATACATTTGCAGTCCTCACTGACATCACAAGCACTTTATCCAATAAATATCTGTACTGCTTGAATAGTTACACAGTAGCACATAGTGTGTACATTAATAATGGTGACACAACATTGACAACTCAGGCTAGTACAGCAAGATATTGTGGTCTGAGTGCTGGGGAAAAACTATTCTTGCCATAAAAAAACAAACTTTTGGAGGAACAAATATAGGTCCACTGTGCTAAATGAACAATGATTAAATAATTTGTGTTATATAAACTTTAAATTAGAGAATGTGGAATAATTTACTGCTTTTTGATAACTAAACCAATATGGATTATAAATTGGCTATAATTTCATTTCACTGTAAAGAAAATATATGTTGTTTTGTGTTAACTTAATTTAATCATCCACAATTGAAGATGCCATCCTTTTGCAAGTGCAGCATTTCTATGTTCTGTTCTGTGCCCCAAAGTATTCTTGTTTTAACAGTGATTCTCAAACTTAGCAATTTTAAGATGGGTGGATGTCAGTTCCCAGAATTCCCCAACCAGTCTACACAAGTTGACAAGTTTGAGAAACACTGCTGTAGAACATAATGATGCTGAGAACATAGTAATTCTGAGATTGGTCTGTTCATAGCACTGATGCTCAGTTGTAAAAGTTTTAAACAAAAACTATTTTTAATCTTATGCATCATCTGCAACTGTTATAAACATTTTCTTCCATCAACATGTATATTTTCCTCAGCAAAGAAGTATTTTGTTTTAGGTCATGGGAAAGGCCTTTAGGCAAAAGGATTCTAGCCTGATTTGAAAGTTGCTCTGGATTCTCTAATCCCACAATGTCATCAGTGCTGGAGAGCTGAATGGTTTATTTCCAGCTCAGCTTGTATGTACTTGAAACTATATGAAACCTAGTACTTTACACTGTTTTGAAATGCTACAGTTCCCCAGACATTGTGGAAACTCTGGTGTCACTCACTGCCCAACTTTTGTTCGTATCTTCTTTAGGAGGTCTTTCATATGGAATGGTGGTTTTGATGGCCTTGCAGCTCACTCAAATGTATTTTGCATAATGCCAAATGCCTACAGCATAAAGTCATGTAGAGAAAGAAGGATGCCAGCCATTTTATTTTTTTCTGCTACATTATGGGTATGTGAGCCTCTTGGTGTTTTGTTTTGTTTTTTGTTTTATTCTAGAATCTGCAGAATGTGAAGCCAATAATTGTTGGTCCATGTATGCTTGCAATAATGAGGATAATTAATTGCAAGTGTGCTTGAAACTTATTCTAAAGGTTAGGCATGAAAACAATAGTGCAGGTAAACATGTAGATCCCAGCTTTAATGGCCAGTGGGCATTGAATCAGTGGGTGAAGGGAATGATGCAGAAACACTAGTGCATACAGCAGGAGTGTCAAAGTTGATTTCATTGAGGGCCGCATCAGGGCTGTGTTTGACCTCAGAGGGTCAGGTGGGCAAGGCATGGCCAGCCACTATGGCAAAGCCCACAAGCACCTCTCTGAGCTCCATTTTTACTGGCAAAGAGATGTACGAGGCTGTTGCAGCCAAAAATGCAGCCTGGGAGGGCCACGTGCACCCCCCCTGAGCTCCATGTTAACTGGCAAATGCTCCGCGGGCCAGTCCTTCACTGTTTCCAGGATCCAGCATACGAGCCTTGAGTTTGACACCCCTGGCATATAGAATAGAAAATCATAGACAAGTTGGAAAAATATTTATTCTTTCATGTATTTATAAGCTTTTTTTTCTTGTTAAGTCATAAAGCAATTTGCAATAAATAACAAAAACCACAAGAATAATTGCAAAATAATGATACAACAGAGAAATGGTACTCTAGTATGTGACAAAAGAAAGTGGTTTACAAATGTAAAAGAGCTAAAATCGCAATCAAAATGTAACCCAATTAAACAACTAAATAAGGCTACCATATCTGGTTGCAAAATTCCAGAGGCCCACTATATGGTATGGCAATCAATATTTAAAAGTTTTGTGTAAGTCTTTGCTGACCTGATCATCCTGATTTTTGCAAAGTGGTCTCCTGATCCAAGGAAACCATATTATATTGTGTAAAGAGGCACACCATGCAAAAACACTACCTGGGAATCTGGGAAGTAGCATTTATGACTCCATGCCTGTAGAGTTGTAATTGCAGGAATGTTCCAATCTCGGATGGCAAACCTCAGATAAAAAATGTTTCCAAGCAAATGCAACTCAGGCAAACAAAGTCACTATTCTATGGATAAAGGAGGATTAGAGAGGGGAAGTAAACATATGTTAGACTTTAACTAGAGATAATTAATTGTATGGATTATTGTACTGAACAGTAACAAAAGTTAAGCAGTAACCAAAGTTAACCAATGATGGAGGATAACTAAAAATGTATATAAATACAAGACTATACTCCAATAAAGATCTTCATGATTCAGTTGTTCATGATCAAACAACTCGACTGCCTCATCATTACAACACATGCCAACCACATAATATGGGCCAGATTTCTGTGAGGTTCAAATCCTCTTGTATCATGAGATCAGAATCTCAATCACCATTAAAGGCAGATGTCAGCATGCTGACAGATTGGATTTTAGAATAACACTGAAAATTCATTGCAGATGATAGTTTCAGAGCCTCCCAAGAGCTCTTACTAATAGATGGTACTTGAAATCTGTAAGAGTGTATGTAGTATATGTAATTTCTCAGCCCTGACTTTATTGTTGCTAGAGGGCAGCGATTTGTCTGCCTGCTTTGCCCTCTTGAAAGAGCTCTGTGTGAGAGACATGACAGATAGATCCCCGATGGCAAGCCTTTGGCAAGAAAAAGATGCTGGTAGTTCTTAGAGCATAAGCAAAAGGTACAAAGCAAGTCAAACTCTCCAGGGGCCAGTAGACTTTGGGGCAAGATAAAGCACCTGAGAAATATTGAGTGAGGATTAACGTCTGTCAAAAACTCTCTTGTCAGAAATAATAAAGTCCATGTCAGCAGAGGATATGGAGATAAAACAGGTCCGTGTTCTAACGGTGAATATCCATACTATTTCATAGATGTATGGAGTTCTGCTAAACCAAGTTACCTGACAATGAGTTTGGTTCATTTTGAAATACTTCATTTATAAGTACTTGATAATTCTTTGAATGACAGAAATTCTAGCATTTTCACAGGCAAAGAGATTGTTTTCTTAAATCATCCTGGTTCTCTCTCTCTCTCTCTCTCTCTTTTTTTTTTTTTTTGCACAAAGAGACTATGAGGTGAATCCCCACATGCATCTTCATAATCAAACTTGCTGATTCTGTTTCTTACATCTCTTGAAATGAGAATGAGAATTTCCGTGGATTTGCAACAGGCTCCTGTTTTGTCCAATTTCCCTTCAAGTGATTGTGCCCTTGTTCAATAGCTCCACACCATGAAGAACAGTCTTCTCAGTCTAGTATTTTCCATAAACATTTGGCCAGCCAATACAGGAGAATATTTGTAGCTCAAGGTTGAAATGAGGGGTCCTTGATGTTCCCTGAGCTTGCTTGTTTTCTTGCAGACATTTCATCACCCAAACTAGGTAACATCATCAGTGCTAGTAGGAGTGAGTTTGCTCTCAGTTTATATTCCAGTGGCTTGCCGTGTCAATGTTGATGGGGATGGTTTTAGAGGTTCTTTGGATGGGCTGTTTATTGTTGGCTTGTTTGCCATTAGTTGGTTGGAGTATTGTTTACTTGATTGTTGGTCTGATATTTGGACTTATTCTCTTATCACCATAGCTAAAAATTATGACATTTCAGGTGGATACATTTGGGGAAGGATGAAATAGATTATTTCTAGTACAACCACCACATTTTATTCAGTGAAGCTTGTTTCCAGATACATTGGTATAGAATTGCAGCCTAAAATTGCCCTCTTCACTCTTACTGGAAATTTGCTTAATTGAACAAAATACAGCTTAGTTTTGAATAGAGAAGTATATTTCTGCAATGTAAGTCATGTAGGTCCCAAACTTATTGAGATGTTAGTTTATGAAGATGCAATATTAATAAGTGCCTGTAGGCCAGACAAGGAATAATGGATGGAAACTGAACAAGGAGACATTTAACCTGGAAATAAGGAGAAACTTTCTGACAGTGAGAACAATCAACCTGGAAAGTTGTGGGAGCGCCATCAGTTGAGACTTTCAAGAAGAGATTGGACTGCCATTTGTCAGAAATGGTGTAGGGTCTCCCACTTGGGCGGGGGGTTGGACTAGATGACCTACAAGATCCCTTCAAACTCTGATTATCTGTTATCTGTTATCTGTTATTGCTATTTCTGCTACTCTATTGAAATAATCCTACATTCCTATCTATCTCATGCTATTACTAATTTCTGTACAGTGGTTATATAAGGTACATAAATGTTTATTGAAGAAGAAAATAAAAACAATTTGATTTATTGTTTTGTAGACAATGCAAAGGAGGGCCCAAAGCTCTTTTGGAACATATTTCATGCTCAGAAACCTTTGCCTCATGAAAATTATCAGTTCACCATGACTGAAGCAAACATATCTGCTCTTGCCTGTTTCAAGCAAAATATAAAGCCATGTAGCCTCAAAATTCCAAAATTAGATGTCATTATGAAAAAGTATTTGATCCACAAAGTGCTCCAAATTTGCAAGGAGGATATTTTTTTAGAGTGCAAGAGAAAGCATCTCACTCCCTCAGAAGGAATAAAAACCACTGAGCTTTAATGTTGGACTAAGACCAATGGTTCAAATGCAGCTCCAACTATAAAAGCTCATTGGATGATCTGAACCATTTCATTACTCTTGGGCAGTCCAATCTATCTCACAGGATTGTTTTACAAAACCAGAAGTCCAGGGGTGTCAAACTAGTAGTCTGTGGGCCAGATGTCCAGCCCAGCTCCATGAATGGGGAAAATGTTGTGAAATGTCACATGATGGCAACGTGACACCGCTAGTTTGCCATCCTTGCAGAAGACAATCAAGCAAGATTGCCACAGGGTACATTCTTCACTGAGGTCTTCTGAGGTGGAAGGGGTGCACTGAACAAGGAGTGAGACTAGCTGATCTATAAGAACATTATGATTCTAAATGTGAACAACTGGGGGGAAAAGCAGGATATCAATCTAATAAATAAATTAATATCTTAAGGAGCGGTGGTGGGATTCAAAATTTTTTACTACCGGTTCTGTGGGTGTGGCTTGGTGGGAGTGGCAGGGGAAGGATACTGTAAAATCTCAAGTGAGAGGTGGTATTTGCTGGTTCTCCAAACTACTCAAAATTTCCGCAACCAGTTCTCCAGAACTAATCAAAACCTGCTGAATACCACCTCTGTTAAGGAGGCATATGTAGATAGAAAGGCTGAACCAAATATTGCTTATTTTTTCTCTTTGGACCTTCTGTCTTCTTCAAAGAGTGTTGCTAACATGGTACCCAATCATTGTTATCATTTAATGGATCTAAATTTGTCTCTCAATAGCCAGTATCTCTGTAGTTGACTGAGTAGGCAAAAAGGCATACCTAAAGCACCAGTTCCCTCAGACTGCCTGGTGTCTTTCCCATTGCTTATTTGATTGCTTATTATTTCTATCTATCTATCTATCTATCTATCTATCTATCTATCTATCTATCTATCTATCTATCTATCTATCTATCGATCTATCTTTTGACACATCCATCTACCTCTCTTTCTATCTACCTATGTCTTATTCCTAATGACTCTGGGCAGCTTACAACAAAATTAGTCCTTAAAAGTAGCAGCTACCAAATAGAACAGACCCTGGACATTTAGTAGAAGTAGAATTCCAAGGCTTTATGAAATTTCCATTTTTTGTACTATTTCCAGATAAAATAATAACCTTGAAGTGAGCTGTGTGAAAGCCTGAGGTGCTTCAGAGGCATATATTCCTAGCTGTTGCTAGGTCACATGCTTGTACTATAGGAGTTTACACCTTAATCCATTTTGACTTAATAGCTGTGATTCTTCTGTTGACCTTTCTGTGTTGCTTAAAAAAAATGATTTCTGTGTAATGAATACTTGACAAATTGATTTTTGGCATCTTAGACATGTGGGTGGATGCATTAAGCAATTTGTGCTAAGAAGGCAATGCATGACATGCTGACTTGCAAATTACAGAGAAGTCAATTGATATGTCAAATGATTCTTGGTTCCATCTGAATAAACAGGTATGGGTTAGAGACACCTACTGTATCTGGGGTGCGAAAATCCAGACAACCATTAGGTAGGAGCAAAGAGAAGTTCCTTCTCTCTTTGCTTCCATCTATTGCTCATTCAGATTTTTGCAGCTCAGCTGTGATAATTTCATACAGGCCTAGGTTTACTGCATCACCAGAAAACAGTAATTTCAAAATTTGAAGCACAAGCAGCAGAACTGTATTCTTTTGAAAAGAAGCCATACATTGCATCAGCATTAAGGTTTCTTTTTTCACTCTTAATCATTCTGAAAATTTCAACCCACACATTTTTACTTCTGGCTTGCAGATTAGAAATAGAAGTGAATTGCTTTTAGAATATAGAATTAGCCTGATGCAGGAAGATAATAGGAATGTGAGATTCTAATATAATTTGAAGTATTTATATTATTTTAAGGAAGTTATATGAAATTGTCTATACTGGATCATACTGATGTGCTTAACTGAATATTATTTGCCCTCCAAATTATATTTGATCATTTGAGATTTCAGGACTTGAACTTGTAGCTGTTTGCAGGCAAAGCATGGGCTCCATGAAATAATTAGCAAAAAGCTAAATAAGACTTTGATATAAGAAAATTATAAATGGATGAAGAGTCCAGTTAAATTTGGAATATTGCCTTTTACTGCAATATTTTGGGATTAACTATAAATTTAGCTTCCCTTGGAGCCAGATTAATTCTGACTATCTTAGGTTATTGTACCTTATAATAAAAAAATAAGCAACTGTGATTTTAGAAACTGGACATTAGAGAAGACTAAACATTCTAAGTAGTGGGAAAAAACAAGCCTACTTTTAGTGTTAAGATTGAGACTTGTTAATTTTTAACACAAAATGTCATAACATTTGAAATATTAATGGAGATCTTTGAAGAATGGAGCCGGAAATTAGTAGCTACAATATCAACAGTGTCAATAATGATGACTCTGTAAATAGACTATATATAAAAGATGTTAATGAGGGAGTGACAGATGTGAGACAAATTTTAACAAGGCAGAGAAAATACTGAAAGTGGGATTACAAATGACAGGCAAAAGAATGATTTAGAAAAATATACTTTATTGAATATACAAAAGAAACTGGCTTAAAAAATATTAAAAGGGAAATGCAGCTTACAAACCAAGACAATGACCAAAAATTTTTTTTTGTTATTGCATCTACAAAGAGGTTTGTTAAACTCTTGAAAAATCGGGATAATGAATCACAGAAGAGAAATCAATTTGAATGAAGATTACAACTGTTAGAAACAAAAGGAAGTAAATTTGATTTATTTGATAAAGGTTAAAATAAGATTTTGTTATAGTTTTTATGCCAAGAGTAATTGCAGCAGAATCACCTAAGGTATGAATGTCACCCCATCTGCCCACCTATGTAAACATATATCTATATTGGGTAGCAGCAACACAGGAAGGTGTGCAGACAAACGATCATTTTAATGACAATGGCAAAGGCATTATTTCATAGTGCATGAAAGAAGGCAGCAGTAAACTACTCTTGCACTTTATCCCCAAAGAAACCACATAGTCAAGAGGGCATACCGCCAACTGGCAACCTTCTCAGATCAGACAGCACAATATCTTACTGAGGAAGAGCTGAGGATCTTCTGGCATTTGAGTGGTATTTATGATGTGATTAAGTTAAAGCTTTTAGGATGTCTAGTTATTAAAGCTGCCATGTAGGAAAAGAAAATCCAAAGCTGCAAAGAGAGAATTTTGGCAAAAACATGAAACTTAAGAAGCATGAACTTGGAGAAGCTCAACATAGTGAAATATGACATGAATCAACTGCACATTGACATCTTAATCATTAATAAATTGAAATGGATATGATTGGATACTTTCAATCAAGAGATGGTGCTGTTTACTACTGAAGACATGTAAAACAGAGAAAGAACAGCATTGCTTTCAAAATTAGGAAGGATTCCGCAAGGACAGTACTTGGATGCAAAGTAAACAATGATTAAGTTACATCAATTTGACTTGCAGATAGTTTAATATGACAGTTATGCAAGTTTACACTCCAGCCATTGGAACAGAAGAGGAGATTGATGAGTTTTATGGTCAAGTTCAATCTGAAATTAGCAGAGCATGCAAGCAAGATGTGCTGCTTGTGATTGGAGACTGAAATGCCAACATTGAAAATATTAAGGAGAAAAACTGTTGCAAAATCTTGTTTCAGTCCAGACAAGATTTTCTTAAGCCAGTGTAGAGTCAAGCTGACATGAGCACATTATAAATGTTAACTGTGGATATGCCCCATGATGCAGAATTAGCATCTTGCAGCCCAGCTTTAGAATTATTCCAAAAAGAAACACTTGGAGAAAATTAAAGGAAAAGAGAATGAAAAATAATGTATAAGGCTTTAACAAAGTATTGGTTTCATAGTGACATTATCAAAGGACTATTGAAATATAAGATTCATATACCAATAATTCTTCATAGCCTTGTTTTACTGTTCTGTGAAGCTTTCTGCCTTTAAGCCTTACAACAAACTTTTATTAAGTTTAAAGGAAACAGATTCAGAAATGGAAGCAAAACTATATTCTTTCTCCCATCTAGAAATTATAGTTTAAGCTAAAAAAATGTTTAGGAGTGGTTAATATGCTCCATTTCAAAAGCTGTACAACATGATGGAGGAATGGAAACAGAAATCGCCTGCTGGGGACTCATCCATAAACTTAGTGCTAAACTCCAAAAAACAGCAATTTTCCTATAAGTCAGTCCAATCTTTTCTTTTTCAGTGCCCAATGAATGAAGTTGTAATCTTTATAGGAAGGGGATTAATTGGAGAAAACTATTATATTTCTAATGAATGCAATGGCTACAAGTATCCAAGATTACCACTGAGAGTAAAAAAAAAAAAACCCTTCAAATTCTTATGACCAACTAAAACGTTGCTTTGGGGATTTGTCAGTTATTTTGGATTAATTTTGTTAACCCCATTATCAGAAGAAATTGATTGGCAATGAATGGTGATAATCTCAAAACAAACAAGCACAAAAAGATTTCACAGTTAGGATGGCCACCAATTTGTACTGCTTTTAAAAGGGATTAGACTAGCCTTTCCCAACTTGGTGGGGACCAGAAATATTAGGATCACAATTCCCAAAACTCATTGTCACCATGACTGTGATAATTAGAAATTCTTGGAATTGTACATATAACGTATCTAGGCAGACAGCATATTGGTAAAACCTGATTAAATAAATTGAAGGGAATGAAAGGGAACATTCCATCATATATCACCTGAATCCAGAGATACAATGTAACAAATTGCAACCATTGCAGTGGAGGTATCTTGATTCCATGCATAGTTCTTATGCTTCCTGAGACAACCTGTCTGGATTTATGGGAAGCATGCCACTGCACTACATCAGTTTTCCCCACTAACTGTGATGACTGGGGATTACAGGAGTTGAAATCCACCACTTCTGGTCCAGCACTGATGATGTTACCTACATTTGTAAGGAAATAAGCAAGCTCAGAGAGCACCAAGGACCCTCATGTCAACCCTGAGCTACAAATATTCTGGAATTTGGGGAAAGGTGGACTAGAGCAATAGATAAGGACTAGGTAACGTTGACTTGAAAGTCTCTGGGTGGTCAGTCACCAAACCTAACCTATTTCAAACATGGTTTCAATGATAAAAATGAGAATGGAAATAAAGAAGTGTGTATGCCACCTGATTAGCTTGGGAAAAAGTGGCAATAAATGAAACAGTTGTTAAGATTTTGGATTTTAAAAAACCACCTTCAAAAATATTATTTTAATAGTTATTATTGCTATTACTCATTGGCATGGATATTCTGACAACTTAAAAGCCAAGTAGAGATTCCTGTAGCTATGATGTGTGTCTGTGTGTATTGCACAAATTGAGAAAATAACATGGTGTGTGTAATTTCATCAAACCAGTAAGATCAGTATAAGATTCCCATCTGAAGATTAAATGATGCAGTTACTGTGACAGAGCATCTTTCTGGAATCTCTTCAGTCAGAAGACCAAGCAACCATAATTGCGGATTCTAGTGGAATATAAATGTAACAAAAATATTCTCAACCACTGAGATGACATCATCTGTATTTCAAAAGATCTCATGTTGTTCACTCCCAAAGCCAGAGAAACCACAGCTTACTTTTTATGTCATAGAGATCAGTGACATTGTGCAGATGAAGAAAAACACAAACAAAACACAATTAAGGCTTATAAGGATTAGTGTATATATACATATGTGCTTACTTGCACACCCAGAAGGAAAAGGAAAAGGCTTAGTGGTTTGAACTTTAGTTTAGACTTTCAAGCGCCACTAATTTAAGTATCTATGGAAGAGAATTCAGATACCCTTTCTTTGAAGAAAAGCAAACTATATATGCCTGTTGTGGCGGGAGCAATGACATAATTCATAGGACTTGTAAGTCAGGACATCACATTTTCTGTGAATGTTAGCATGGCTGAAAATTATTAGAATTCCCAAATATATCTGGTAGTTGATATTCTTCCTCTGTCAGGGTGTTTCCAAATTTATTTCTAATCTCTTTTAGTGATATTTTTGGACTTGTATCAGTATTAAGATTGACAAATGTGTTGCTGCTGGTGTTTAAGAGTGATATATCAATACCTCATAGAAAACATTGGTAGTTTTTGACTATCCATATTCCTTAATTGATAAAAAAAAAAAGTTCATTGAAAGTTAGAAATGCTGCAGAACATTGGAGACATGATTGTAAAATTAAAAAAAAAAAAACAGGAAATTCACATCTGGCCCCTTGATCGCCACATAATTAAATAAATAGAATAATACCGTGTTTCTCCAACAATAAGGCCTCCACCAATGGGAAGCCCCACCATGTTTTATTGGCAGGAGGTGAAATTAAGCCCCGCCCCCTAAATTAAGGCCTATTAAAAGCATGCATTTCCCTGCCATTTCTCACATCGTTCGTTTGTTAGAACTACACGAGGTGAAGAGAAATGGGGGGAAAGGGGGTGGGGGGGAGAAAACGTGCCCTTAGGAGTGCCCTGCAGGTAGCCTAGGCTAGAATATCCTGATAGCCGATAAAAGCTCCCTTGAAGGTAGAATCACCAGCCACTTCGATCGGCTGCTAAAAGCGGCCTGGGGCGAGCGCACACACACACTCCCCTCACCGCTAGGCTGCTTCTATCTGCCCATCAAAAGCTCCCTTGAGGACACAGTCCCCAGCTGCTTCGGGTGAGGCATGGCGGCCCCTGTCCCCTCGCCTTTAAGGCAGACTTTTTTCCGTGAGGGAAGCTCCCCAAGCGCGTTCAACAGCCACTTCGATTGGCCGGTAGAAGCAGCCTGGGGCGAGCGCGCACACACACTCCCCTCACCGCCAAGCCGCTTCTATCTGCCCATCGAAAGCTCCCTTGAGGACACAGTCCC
>BHEV01007765.1:0-12814 GCA_004319985.1 Emydocephalus ijimae
CGGTGCGGTCTGCTTGGCCAATGAGAAATCCCCGTGTTTTAGCCAATCAAAACACGGGGATTTCAAGTAGGGACATAACAAAAATTATAATTTTCAACTGATCTCTTGGCATTTCTTTATGTATTTCATAATTTCTATTTGCCCAAGCAAAAATTATGACTTTTTCTCTTAGTATTTCCTAAGCCCAGTAACTTCTGAAGCTATCTCTGTGGTTCTGTCTACCATTCCATGAGGGGACTGATTATGAGTTGGGCTTATTTCTCTCCCACCCACCCGCCCTCACACAAAGGTGAGTGGAGACAATACTTGTAGATCAGAGTTTCTTAAACTTAGGAACTTTAAGATGAGTGGGCTTCAACTCCCAGAATGCCTTGGGAACATTGGAAATGACAATCATGTGACTATATCTGATTGTGGCAGTATGGTAGCATTGCAGCATTGAATTGGCCACAAATTTGCCAAATTTCAATCCCTTGGGAGTCATGGATTTTGGATGCATTCTCTAATTATGTATGTTGAATAAAAAAATGTTGCCCTATGATGCACTGTTTTGCCCAACTGATGGTTACAAACGAACATGAGACTTTTAATAATATATATATTAAGTCATTATGAAGCGATTTCATTGAAAAGGAAACAAATTGACAGTGAATTCTTTCATGACCTTAGAGCTATTAAACTTTTTTTTTCCATGCAGGAAAGAAATATCTAATTATTTATGACCATAAGCAAATAACAGAGGTATATTGAATCTACCCTTTCTGATCAGAAAGGCAATACTTGGAAAACATTGTGAAGAGGGAAAGGACATCTGTGTGAAAGGTAACATCCCAGGTTAAAGAGGTTATAGGGAAGATCAAGTTGACAAAGTTGAGAACATACCCTTAGTTTTGCACAACAATGTGAAAAATGCTATTTACAGGGGTTTTTTTTGATGGTGTTTGTGTGTGTGTGTGTGTGTATGTGTATGTAGGGGACCTAATGGCCTGTGAGAGAAGAATCAGTACATTGGTAATCTAAATGCAATTCAGTTTCCTATTTTCTTTAATTGCTTAAAGAAGCTCAAAAACATTCAAACACATAATGTACCTTGTTCCATACATTTGGGAATAGAGTAAAAATGAGGATTTCCCCTCCCTTCCCATTTTTTTCATGCAAAGTCAGGATTGATGCATTTCATGGTATGCATACATTTCTTTCAAAACTGAAATACATGAGGTGTTTTTTTTTTTAATTTCCTTTGTTGAATATCAGGACATTTGGAGAAATAGAACATGTGGAGAATGATGATGGTAAGAGAGTTGCAACAATAAATTGAACTATTTATTGAAAACATCTTGTTTTGGGTTCAGTCTAGGGTTGGCATCTGTTAGGTTAATAAGCACTAGATAAGTGAAGTAAAGACACAACAATAAATAGTGTGATGAAGTGAAGAAGATAAAATAATAAAATCTGGCCTGCAGTGATACCAAAAATAACAAGAAAGCTATATGAAAGAAAAAGAGGAAAGAGATAAGGCTTCCACCAGAAACGGATCCAATTTGTTTTGAAGAATAATGTAAGTATGTTTGTGCAGTGAAGTAAAGCATCAAAAGAATGACCTTTCTTTTTTGAAGGCTTTTAAGAGAGGGCTTAAATAAAAGGAAATCTACTAATAGGAAAAGAATCCCACTTCTGAATTTCTGTTTTTATAGCAGAAAAAGCAAGATCTGCTTAATGATCAGATGTTCAGCTCAAATAATTTCTGTAAGAGCAAAAAGAGCTGCAGCACAGAGTAATCAATATTACTTTATTAGCCACCAAAATTTAGTTCTGAAAACTATGAATATTTCTTCTATGGCTTCTTGAACAATATTGCCTCAAATTTCTTATATGTATATACTCAGAACATATTATGACCCTTCTTCTTTTTTAATTCCAGAAACTTTGGACCTAGGTAATTCTTATGTGTTGGCTGCAATGTCAGAAGGGAAGTTCAAAAGTAATGTTAAAAAGTGTTACTTCACAGAACAGAAATGGAAGCTTGGAACCAACTTCTAATGGAGGTAGTGGGTCAGAGATCAATAACTGAGTTTAAGCATGATTGGGATAAACACATGTCCATCATCCAACAAAAATTAAAAATAAAATATAGAAATAATTAAAATAATAATACATAAATAGATTAAAAAGAAAACAAAAAACAAAAATACAAATACAAATAAAGGCCAGACACAGAGAAAGATGTTGCACACTTATTCTTTTATGGAAGTGAATTGATTTAAGGAAAATTAATCTGAAGCAAAAGCTATCAGCAGCTTAGGAGAAACAATTCAAGCTCAGGATTTTGTTCCACAAAAAACAGTCACCTGTGTTTTCGTTCCCTGTGTTTGATGTAGACACAGTTTATGAGATGAAGCTATTGCTACTCACAATAAGCTAAAGTAGCCACGAGTATCTCTACTGATATATTCCTCCCTTCTGTAGTATATATTTAAGAAATAAAGTCCAGCCTTCAACAGTATCTGAAATAGGAACTGCCCAGTATTGAATCCGCATTCAGAAAAGGGAGACAATATTGCTAATACGTATTAAAAAATGGAAAAGGCAACAGTGTTCCAAAAAGGTGGCTGTTTTCACTTTATTAATTATACAAATAATTAACAACCTCTAGTAAATTGAAGACGGTCCTTAAAACATATAACAATCCTCTTCTAGTTATTTATCTAATAAGCAGGCAGAAAAAAATTGAATTGAATGAGAAACAAATGAGTGGGTCAAAATTGGGGAAAGAATGTGCCTTGGTTCTATAGTGTTGTTTCATGAGAAATGTTGGACTACAAGAAATAGTAGACAGCATTAAAATTGCTGGGAGGATCAGCATCAGATATGCAGATGATAGCTGGAAGCAAGGAAAACTTAAGAAATCTATTGACGGTGAAAGAAGAGAACGCAAAAACCAATCTGCTGCTTCATACTGAAAAAAGAAGCATTATGTCAGCCAGTAATAGCAATCCAGTGCAGATAAATAGAGGAGGAGCCTGGAGTATCCTATCTTTCTAAACTTAAAGTAATGATGACACTAGCCATGAAATAAAGACATTTGGCTACTCAGAAGAACTACTGTGACAAATCTAGACATCACATTAACCACAAAGGTATATCTTACCAAAGCTATAATTTTTGAAATTGCAGCAGAAGGTGGAAAAAGTTGAGACACCAGAAATGCCAAAGAAAAAATCAATGCCTTTTGATTGGGTACTGGAGAAAATTGTTGGGAATACTTGAAAAAAAAAATGTTATCAGAAGAAATAAAACTAGACTTCTCCCTGGAACACTAACCATAGAGCTAAAGCTTAAATATGTTGGACATATAAAGGGAAAGAGAGAGTAAATGGAGAAGCTCTGGTTGCCTAGAAAATTGAAGCAAATGCCACAGAAGTCAAGGTGACTAAATCAAGGTGCTTGCCCTCTGGAATAGCATCTCTCTGGAGACCTCTACTGCTCCTGTTAAGTTCTGCGCATGGGCGCAAGAAGTGGAGACGAGACGATGAACAGTGAACTTCAACTCTTTATTTAACATTGTGGAACAGAGCAAAAACTACGGCAGCAATAGCCCTTTTTATAGGCAAGATGCCAATCAAACAACCAATAAGAAACAGGAAGCGTTAGCTCCCTTAACCAATGAAAGAGGCCCGCTAATAGCCAATCAGATTCTCCTGAATGGACCAATCAGATGTCGCTATTATCGGCCAATCAGAAGTGCAGAGCCAGAACCTTGCACTTTTCTCAAGGTTTTAATAATCTTTATTTAAGCACTTTTATTAATTCACAACACCCCTTCCCCCCGGGTTCTGTTTAAGGGATGCGGTGACGTAATCTTTGAGGTAGGCAGGTTGTTTAGATCGTCTGTTAGATTTTCGCTGTCCCCCCGGTACTTGTTTATAATCTTGTTTGGGCGGGACATTTTCTGGCAAGCAGGGTGCCTCCGGTCCTTCATTTAAAAACTCAGTGCCGCTAATGTCCTCATTGTCCTCTAGCCTTTGTGGGCTTGCCTCTAACGAGGTGTCTCTTTGAGGCAAGTCCACCACCCTCTCTGGTCCTTCTCTATGCGCCAAGTCCGAATGCTCACTTCTTCCACTTGTGCTTTCTGCCGTTTCGAACTCGGTCTCCTCGGCATCTCCTCCCCCCTCAGTTTGGAAGTTATCGGAGTCGCAGAAACCAGGTTGCAGCCTTGAACGCAGCTGATCAATATGGCGCTTCCATATTCTTCCGTCACGACTTTTTACTCGGTACGACCTGGGTCCTGTGACTTGGATTACAGTTGCGTCGACCCACAAAGGATCACCAGAAAAGTTTCTAGCGAAGACTAAGTCACCTATCTGGAATTTGCGGCATTTACCACTGGATCCGTGTGGTTTTTCTGGTTCGTATGATGGGTGTAGTCGGTCAAGGTGGGAGCGGAGTTTTTGTCCCATTAACAATTTGGCCGGAGTCTTGTTGGTGACGCTGTGCGGAGTGATGTGTTGAAGAAAGAGTATCCGGTTAATCTTATCCTCGATATCGCCATAGTCCATTTTATGTAGGATCTTTTTGATGAATTGTACCATGCGCTCGGCTCTTCCATTGGCTGCAGGATGCGCCGGTGAAGTTAGCGCATGGCGAATACCACGGTCCGCCAAATACTGTTCAAAATAAAGCGCGGTAAACTGGGGCCCGTTGTCGGATACCAGAATGTCTGGCAGTCCATGGNTCATGGATTTCAAGCCAGTTTGAGTAGGCATCCACCGTTACTAGGAATTTGTGTCCTTTAGTAGGTCCCGCAAAGTCAAAATGAATGCGGGACCATGGTCCCCTGGGTGTTTCCCACTCTGTTGGGGTTGCTTTCGGTGGGGCATTGCTAACTTCCTGGCATTTACAACAAGTCTTTACCCAGGCCTCGATTTGTGTGTCGATACCCAGCCACCACGCGTAGCTTCGTGCGAGCGCCTTCATGCGCACGATGCCGGGGTGGCCTTCATGCAAGGTTTTCAATACCGCTCGTTGCAGCCTCTCTGGGACGACGACTCTATCCCCCCAAATTATGTAGTCTTTCTGGGAAAACAGTTCCGTCTGTTGATTCTTGAAAGA
Source organism: Emydocephalus ijimae (assembly GCA_004319985.1). Classification (NCBI taxonomy): domain Eukaryota; kingdom Metazoa; phylum Chordata; class Lepidosauria; order Squamata; family Elapidae; genus Emydocephalus; species Emydocephalus ijimae. The sequence goes on from BHEV01007765.1 coordinate 5,110, forward strand.
ACTGAAGTTGTCAGAGATTTGATCCAATGGCCATCCTCGCTTGACCCAGCTAAGGACTTGCGCCAAAACGGGATCGCGTTTGGTTTCATTCGCGATATCTCGAGCTGTCAGTGGTGGTGATTGAAGTGTCTCAATCTGGAGCATTGCGATGGTTGCAGCTGGGTCGTCAACAGTTTCCGGAAGTAGTGCACGGCTTAGTGCATCAGCATGGGGGATGGCTTTCCCCGGGCGGTGTTGCAGCTTATAATTATATGCAGCCAAGAATTCTGACCAGCGAGTCATTCTGGGAGATAATATATAAAGGGTTGGTTTGTCCCCCGCTATAATCCCCAGGAAAGGTTTGTGGTCAGTGACTATAGTAAAAACTCGCCCACAAATATATTCATGAAATCGTTTAACAGCAGAAATGACAGCAAGAGCCTCTTTATCGATTTGACTATAGTTACGTTCAGCTTTTGATAGCGTTTTTGAAAAGTAGGCCTAAATAGGGGCTTCACTACCGTTTGGTAACACATGGCTCAAAATGGCACCCACTACGAATGGTGATGCATCACATGTAATCGTTAAGGGCAAAGTTTCATTACACTGCATCAAAACAGCGTCTGAAGTCAATAAGTTTTTACTTGTCAGAACGTGTGTTCCTCTCGATGTCCCCAGACCCAGGTTGCCTTTTTGTCCAACAGACGATGTAGGGGCTCAGCTACGGTTGCTTTGTGGGACAAGAACACATTGTAAAAATTGATAAGGCCCAGGAAAGTTTGGAGATCAGTCTTATTTCTGGGCCTGGGAGTGTTTTTGATTGCCCTTAGCTTGCCATCGGTGGGGTGAATGCCTTGTTTATCGATTAAGTACCCCCAAAATTCTACTTTATCCATGCACAATTGACACTTTTTTTTTTTTACTTTAAGGCCAGAGTCTTTAAATTTCTGGAGAACTAACCTCAGGCGCTCCCTTAGTATTTCTCTAGTCGGAGCAGCAATTAAAACGTCATTAAAATAAGGTACAACCCCTTTTATACCCTGTAGTAGTCTCTCCATCAAGCTCTGAAAAATTCCTGGGGCCACGCTAACTCTGAATTGGAGTCGGTTGCACTTAAATGCACCTCGGTGCGTAACGATCGTTTGTACCTCTGCTGTTTTTTTTATCTACAGGCAGTTGTTGGTATGCCTGTGCTAAATCCAATGTAGTGAAGAGTTTTCCGCCCCCCAGGGAATGGAGAAGGTGTTGTACCACCGGTACCGTGTAAGCGTTCTGCTGAAGGGCGTGATTCAGGGTGGCTCGGTAGTCCCCACAAATTCTTACCGATCCATCCGGCTTGATGGGTATTACAATTGGGGTTTCCCAGGGAGCATGGTCAGTTGGTTCTAACACACCCTGGGCTATTAATTTATCAAACTGCTCGTCAATCTTTGGTTTAAGGGCAAATGGAACTCGACGAGGCTTAAGGCGGATGGGAGCTACTTCGGGGTTAAGTTTAAATGATATTGGGGTCCCCTTGTACTCGCCTAATTTCTCTGTAAAGACGTCCTGGAACTCCCGTACGATGGCCTCTTCCCAGTCATCGCTGTTGGTTCGGTGAATGCCAGCTACTTCAATTCCAAGTGGGGCGAACCATTGGAGGCCTAACAAACTAGGCTGATCCCTGTCGACTATGGTTAGCGGTAGGGATGCAGTACGATTTTTAAATGAGACACGGACTTTGCTGGGTCCAACGACTGGAATTCGATTTCCCTGATAGTCCTTAAGTATGATTCTTTGGAATCTGAGGTCTTGGCGCCAGACGGTGTGAATTAATTGTTTAAGGGTCTTCCAGGAAACCATCGAGAGGGACGATCCTGAATCAACTTCCATCATGCAGGGCTGGTTTTCAATGGCGACCTTCACCCGGATTTTCTTGGCGTCTAATGATGAGGCATGACCAATTGTAATGATTTGGTGTGCCTCTTCTCGTTTCGTTGACTGGGCTGGTGGTTTGTTTCTGTAGGAGTGGTTGTTCCATTGGTGGGTTAAGTNGCGCCAGACGGTGTGAATTAATTGTTTAAGGGTCTTCCAGGAAACCATCGAGAGGGACGATCCTGAATCAACTTCCATCATGCAGGGCTGGTTTTCAATGGCGACCTTCACCCGGATTTTCTTGGCGTCTAATGATGAGGCATGACCAATTGTAATGATTTGGTGTGCCTCTTCTCGTTTCGTTGACTGGGCTGGTGGTTTGTTTCTGTAGGAGTGGTTGTTCCATTGGTGGGTTAAGTATTCCCGATTCACAGGACGACTTCCTGTGGGCTGGCGGTAGTTGGTCCCCCTCTGAGGTGGGTTGGATCCTTGCTTGGTTCTACGGACTCCTCCGATGTGACCTCTTTTCCCACACACATGGCAGAGCGCGTCGAGGAATTTGCAGTCTGATCGTGGGTGGTTTGCCCCACAACCAGCACATTGGTACTGCACTCTCTGGTTACGTTGATGGCGTTGGTCTCGTNGTGGTTGCGGCGCATTCGGGCAGCCGACTTCCTGGTTGCTTCTGCTGCAATAGCATCAACGATGGTATCTGCAAGGCTCATGTCGCCTTTCACCATCAGCTTGCTTTGCACGTGTGGTGCATCTAATCCCAGAATTATTCCGTCTCTTAGAGCTTCTTCGAGGTCGGTGAACCCACAGAGGCCTCCCAGGTTCCGGAGATCCGCAATGAAATCTGCAATGCTNAACCAGTTTACCTCTTCTTCATCACTTTCTGATGACAATTCGAGGTCCTCGTGGTGGGCTGTCGTTGCCTGTCCTTCCAGGTGAGGTGAGATTTCGCCGGCAAGTTGGCGGAGCGGGGCGTGGTTGCGGCGCATTCGGGCAGCCGACTTCCTGGTTGCTTCTGCTGCAATAGCATCAACGATGGTATCTGCAAGGCTCATGTCGCCTTTCACCATCAGCTTGCTTTGCACGTGTGGTGCATCTAATCCCAGAATTATTCCGTCTCTTAGAGCTTCTTCGAGGTCGGTGAACCCACAGAGGCCTCCCAGGTTCCGGAGATCCGCAATGAAATCTGCAATGCTTTCTCCCTTCTGCTGGTCTCTTTTAATAAAATTCATGTCTTCGAACAAGCGTTGGTACGTTTGGTGCGTAGTGGGCCCGTAGAAGGGGCTCGAGGACGTCCCAGTCCATAGACTTAACCTCAGCCGGTTTGGCTAGTGCCTTGGCCATCTTAAACACGGTCGGCCCACAATGAGTTAGGAATACCGCTCGCTTCTTTCCGGTAGTGGCATCCTTCAAGTTGTTGGTCTCCAGAAATATCTGGAATTGGTCCATATATGAGTCCCAGTCTTCTTGTGCCGGGTCGAATGGAGCGGGTGGTGTGATGCTGCTAGACATGGTTCAGCCGTTGGTGCGTCTTCAGCCACGTGCTCTGTTTAGCGCTCTGTAGTGTTCAGTCAGCTCTGAGGTCTCCAAATCCCATCCTCGTCGCCAGTGTTAAGTTCTGCGCATGGGCGCAAGAAGTGGAGACGAGATGATGAACAGTGAACTTCAACTCTTTATTTAACATTGTGGAACAGAGCAAAAACTACGGCAGCAATAGCCCTTTTGATAGGCAAGCTGCCGATCAAACAACCAATAAGAAACGGGAAGCGTTAGCTCCCTTAACCAATGAAAGAGGCCCGCTAATAGCCAATCAGATTCTCCTGAACGGACCAATCAGATGTCGCTATTATCGGCCAATCAGAAGTGCAGAGCCAGAACCTTGCACTTTTCTAAAGGTTTTAATAATCTTTATTTAAGCACTTTTATTAATTCACAACATCTCCTATCTTGAAGCTGTTCCATAAATCTTTGAAAACCTGACTCTGCTTTTACATCTGAGGTTAATGTAGTTGCTGAATCTCTGTTATTTTTTCTGTTGTGGTGGATTATTTTTTCTGGACATACATACAAAACATACAGTGGTGGTATTCATTTTTTTTACTACCGGTTCTGTGGGCGTGGCTTGGTGGATGTGACAGGGGAAGGATACTGTAAAATCCACATTTCCACCTCACTCCAGGGGAAGGATATATTGCAAAATCTCTTATTTCCACCCCACTCCAGGGGAAGGATACTGTAAAATCTCCATTCCCTCACCACCCCAAAACCTCCTTTCCAGCTCTGTTCTCCTGTGCAGGGCAACAAAAGAAGACCCAGCCAATCAGCTGGGTCTTGGGAGGCAGCGAATAGATGGGGGCAGGGCCAACCAGAGGTGGTATTTACTGATTCTCCAAAATATTCAAAATTTCCGCTACTGGTTCTCCAGAACTTGTCAAAACTGACTGAATACCACCTCTGAAAACATATCTTTATTCTTTCATTCTTTCATACTTTTAGAGGTGTAAGCTGCTTAGAGTCATAGGGAGTGCCCTTTAAATCTAATAAAATACAAACATGGGTTTTCAGGGGTTGAGAGGCACTTACTGGGTATCAATGCTGATGAAATGAAGTCCACTGGGTCAGAAGAACTGGAAACAATAAAATGACTAAAGTCCAGCAATAGCATCAAGCTCTTCAAGAATATATTAGTCCCTCTCACTCTCCTGAAAGCTTTCTCGAATCCAAAGTACAATTGATCATCCATTTTTTGTGTGATTTGGCTCTTCCTTCTTTCAGGAAAGGTCATTACATTTACAGGCATAAAAATATTTGCATTTTAAGAATCTAAATAAACAATGAAATCTAAAAATACAGTCAAATCACAGCTAGTAATTATGGATATTTTTATGCAGACCTATCCTTGATTGCGCTCAATAATTGCTCAGATGCTGCATTGTACTGTCTTTATAAAATGGATCTGTATGATATGTAATGCTAAAATTTTCCATCAGGTTCCTAAAGATGAAAAAAGTACAAAGAGCAAAGTGCAAGGAATTATAGAATTTCAATCTTTGTATTTCACTAAAAATATTTGGGATAGGAAATGTGAATTTCTTCCATATAAATAATATAGGAAGTATGTAAATGAGAAGAATAATAGCAATGGGCTTTGAAAGCAATCCAAGATCCTTCAAGACATCTAGCAGGAGTTAAAATGGTGTGGAAATACCTTTCCTGAAACAGAGATTAGAAAATTCTTAGCTTGTCTCAGCTTAATTTAACTACAAATTGGACAGGAGAGGAGATTATTTTAGACTCCTTTTCCACTTTTTCCTCCATAGGATCTGTACTGAGGGCCTCAACCATAGTAGCCTGTAGATGATGTATCTAGTTCTCATTTTATTCCTTTGAGGGAAGTGCATAATTAAAGATAGAAAAATCAATAAAGATTAAATACTTGGCAAATCCACCTTCCTCTGTGGAATGTGAGTCAGCAGCACTTTGGAAGTGATTTTTGCTTGGCAAATATTCAATATTCTGTCTTCTATTCAATTCAATACCCTTTAGATGGCATGTTGTCATCCACCAGCAATTTATACTTGTTACTATGGTATTTGGCATATGGCTTCCTTTTTCTTTTGGGACTGTCTTGGAAAGCAGGCTGAAATACTATTTATCCACTGATCTTGCTAGAGAGTAGGTGTTGTTGGAACCAAAGAATACGGCTGAACAGGCTATCAAGTGTTTCTTGACATTTCTGAAATTGGGATGGAAGCCCACTTAATTAAGAGCAAGTCCCACTAAATGAGGGAGGCTTACTTCTATATAGATATTCTTAAAATTGATACTTATAGTAATAATTTCCCCTTATTCTTAAAGGTATCTTTCAGATAGCTGTTTGAAGCTGGGGCAACAAAAAGAAATAATATTTGGAGATAATTTAGTGTTTAGTCAATTCTGTGGTATTTCTACTTCTGAAAATTAATTGAATAATTTTTTAAAAAGTTTAGTGGCTTCCCAACAAATCATGTGCAAACTAGAGAAATAGGTGTGACTTAAGAGAAGAAAAAGGTTTAATTCCTCGCTTTTCTTTTCTTTTTTGAAACAAATTTTATTAATTTTAAAGACAAACAAACCATAAGTTTATAATAACATCAACACAATAGTCAATTTAACTCTATAATTAAACTCAATATTTTAAACATTCCCTTTAATATTATATTAAATTTTAAAGTCTATCATTACTAAACACTTTAATATTTTAATATTTTATTAATTCTTATATATCATCTTATGTACCTTGCAGAATCTTCTTTTTTTAAAAAAAGATTATACATTACCTTTATCCCTAAAAAAATTTCCCCTTTTCCCATCTTGTTTCATACCTTTGTGGCTTTTCCCCCCCTTTTCCCTTCCTTTCTTATCCCACCTGGCCTTTTTACCCCCACTTCTCCTTACCTCCGCCTTTTTTGCTTCCCTTCTCTGTTGCATTCCTTTTTCCTTTTGCTTTCTAACATTGTGTTGATTTTGCATCTTACTTTTCTCTTTCTTGGGTGTTTTTTTAAATCTTAAGTCCTTCATTTTCCTTCCTCTCTTTCTCTTTTCTTTCTTGATCAATCTTTTAGATTCATTAAAGATGGCTTCTTCTTCTTCTTCTTCTTCTTCTTCTTCTTCTTCTTCTTCTTCTTCTTCTTCTTCTTCTTCTTCTTCTTCTTCTTCTTCTTCTTCTTCTTCTTCTTCTTCTTCTTCTTCTTCTTCTTCTTCCGCTTCTTCTGCTTCTGCTTCTGCTTCTTCTGCTTCCTCCATCTGTTGTTGTGTTTGCTGACAAATAGCAAGCACCATTTCTAAGAAATGAAAAGCTTCTTCCACAGCGTCCTTGCCTTCTTTCTTTATTTTTCCATATTCCTTTCTAAGTTCATCATCAGGTAAAGCCATTATAAACCTTTCCCCCCCACACACACACCTCTTCTTCTTCTTCTTCTTAAAACAACCAAGATGTTTCAGAAGTTAAAACAGTTCCCCAAAGTCCCAGAGTCATCAATCAGTCCAAACAGAGCACAAAGATCTCACTTTCTCTTCCTGGGGTAGTATCAGTTAAAAGAAAAGAAAAGGAGCCCAATCTGTATTTTAAAACCTCATTACAAATAATTTCTAATCTCAAAATCTTCAAGGCATCTCCTCCAATAAAATCTTAATTTTTTTTGTCCTCTCCCTTCCCACTTGTAACAAAGAGCCAAATTTTAACCTTCTTTAAAAAGACAGGTTTCTCAATGTCCATTTGTTAATTCCCTCGGGAAGGAGAGTAAACTTTCCCTTTCAGCACCTCAAATTCGCTGCTTTGAAAATCTCCTCTGGAAACAAAGTGTCGTTCAAAAAGTCATAGTTTTCAGGATGGTGAATATATCTTAAAGTCCTGGTTCAGCCAAAAACTTACTCTTCAAAACTTTCTCCCTCTTCCTCCTGCACAATCTTACCCAGCTGCCGGCTTCTTTGTGGCGGCCATTGAAGACCGCCGCTCCACCGCCTTGAGAGAAGGGAGTTTTGCTGCCTGGGGAGGGGGTCTGCGATACCCCCAAACCCCTCTTTGGATCCCCCCTGTCTTCGGCTGCCTCTACGAGGCAGCCTTAGCCCCCAGACCCGTCGGGATCGGAGTCACCAAGATGGCTAGCGCAACAGGGATCACGCAGGAACGCAAATCCCCGCCGCCGCCGAAGCCTGGCCAATTCCTCGCTTTTCAACTTACCCCTCTAAGGTCTACTTCACAGAATCATTCATTGTTCTGCAAGTAACATTACATTTATCTGTCTGTCTATCTGTCTGTCTATCTATCTATCTATCTATCTATCTATCTATCTATCTATCTATCTATCTATCTATCTAT
>BHEV01007766.1:0-10364 GCA_004319985.1 Emydocephalus ijimae
TACATATGAGAGTTGATGTTTTAATGTTTTGTTTGTTTTGTTTGTTTGTAGAAAATTAATAAAATTCTTTAAAAAAAAAAAGACTGGATAAAATCAGGCTTAATAGCAGTGACTGTGAGAGGGATCTTGGAGTTTCTGGTGAGTTACATGATTCTTATTATTTGGGAATTAATCCTCTCCAAGGCTAGTGGCTATGTTATGTGATTTTCTCAATGGTTCTCATTTGCAAGCATTGAGTAGATTATTTATCTAGCTTGCAACACTTTCACGAGGTGTGAAATGGTCTTGGATGAATGCCCAGAAGTTCAATTACACCCATTAAGAGCTTTCCCTTGCTGCTTATCTTTCTGAGGTTACTGGGGGCCCTCTGACCCCACAGTCTTAGCTAGGGGCTCTCCCAAGCCTCTGTGAGCCCCCAGCAGCCCACCCCTGACTATAGATAGTCCTCAAGTTACAACTACAGTTTTGCCTGAATCTTCTGCTGCTAAGAAATGTGAAAAATAAATGAATCATTGCAACTGTAGATCTTGCCCAGTTTTATGACCTTTTTTGGGCCATTTGCACTCAGTTAACATTTTTATTGAGTTATAAAATACAAAGTAAGTAGAAAAGCAGTGGGGGGAAGGGAAAGAGAAAGACAGAAAGATAAGGAAAAAAGAAAAGAAAAAGAAGCATTGACTTCTGACTCTTTCTGTTACAGTAAAATAAGGCATTAACATCAAATCACAACTTTTTTTCATAATAAAAATGACCAAGTCATTTCTATAAAGATCTACCAGTCTAATCAGTAAAACCTAAAGTCAGAGTTTCATTCTTTTCTACATCAAACATTAAGTTCAGAAGCGGTTTCCATGTGGAAACAAAAGTGCTTATGTTTTTTTTTTTCTCTTTAATTAAAGTGGTCAATTTTGCCGTTTCAGCTAACTCCATCAACTCCTGCAACCATTCTTCCATGGTAAGAATCAAAGTGTCCTTCCATTTTTGTGGGTACAATAGTCTTCCTGCTGTCAACATATATAATAACAAAGTTCCATCTTTTCTCCACTTCTTTTCCATTTGCATTAAGTGAATTACCACAATTATTAGCTGAATAACATGATCATGAAGAAAATATGGCTTCCACCATTGATTTTGCTTGTGAGAAGGTTGCAAAGGATGATCACATAACCCCAGGATACTGCCACCACTCGAAGAAAGTCTATGATTTCCTTTTTTTAAAAAGCTAATAATATTTGTAGAGGCCATTAGAAAAAAACAAAAAAAGAATTATCCTAATGAGAAATTCTCTGGCAGTGAGAACAATCAACCAATGGAACAGAAGTTGCCTTCAAAAGTTGTGGGATCTTCATCACTGGAGGCTTTCCAAGAATATATTGGACTGCCATCTATCAGAAGTGGTGTAGGGTCTCCTGCTTGGGTGGGAAATTGGACCAGATGACCTGCAGGGTCCCTTCCAACTCTGTTAATCTGTAATGGCTCAGTGGTTAAAGACGCTGAGTTTTTAAGTAGCCCAGGTTCAAGACCCAAGCACTATGTGAAGGGGTGAGCTCCCTTTATTTGTCCCACCCAGCAATTTGAAAACATGCAAATGCAAGCAGATAAATAGGTACCACTTCAGTGGGAAAGTAACAGCATCCTTATACCTCGCCGTACAATGCCGGTTGCTTTGACCAGGACATGTAGATGAGCACCAATCCCTAGCGTTGGACATGACTGGACAGGGGAAACCTTTACCTTTACTTTTACCTTAAGAAAACAAAGTTCACATTCCACTGTGAAATCCCAAATCTTATAACGAGGCAATGCTATCTTCTTCATTCAAATAAAGTTTTAATTTAAAACTTTGAAATTAATTTTATTTAAGAATTATTGATGAATAATTGTCCATTATAAATTTCACTGTTGTTTTATTAGGCAAAATGCTGAGGAGAAGGAAGAAAATAGAAAAAAATATACGGCTAATATTAAAGCAATACTAGATGAAGTAATGTGTACGTGGAAGTTCTCCATCTTTCCATCCAACAATGTACATTGTAAATGTAAATGTCACTTTGGTGACATTTTTCCATCCATTTTTAAAAAAACTTAACTATCTTTTAACTTTTCTCTCTTTTATTGACACTTTTTCCATTATTTAATATAATATTGCTTCTTTGGGATAAATAAAAAAGACACTGGATTGAAATGTTTCTTTGGGCAAGTGATGAACAGAATGAATTATATTTTGTTTCATAGTCCCAATTTTCATCTGCTCTCTTCTCCCATTTGCACCAATGATTTAAAGGATTACTTTTATTGAGACTGAACATGAGTTACACTGCTTAAATATGAGACTCTAAACTTACGCATTTAAATAAAATGGACAGATTGAAAAGAGCTGAACAGATGACAATAAATCTGAAAAATCTCTGCTCAGACGATTAAGAATATGCAGTGAAAATTTCCTTATATCCATCCCCTTTCCCAACTTTATATAAAATGGCATAGTTAGAAAGTTTTACTGTTTATTTGCCTTCCATGTTACACAAATTTTAGTTTGCAAATTGTGATGTGAAAAGAGCTGCCTTTCAAAAGGAGGACAGTTAATCCCTAAGGCTTCTTGAGTTCCATATATGTGGCTGCTTGCTGTGAGACCAATTGCCTTTCATTTGTTTCTGCCTAAAGTATACAAGTGAGGAAGGAGGGAGGGAGGGAAGGAAGGAAGGAATTATCCAGTGAGAATCTACTTGTTGCCTCAGATTTACTATTGACTGTGAAAATGGGAACAACCCAGGGGTGGGCATCAAATTTTTTAGCAATGGGTTCTCTGTCCAGTTGCTGGTGGGTGTGGCCTAGTTGGCCTCCTTCACCACAGAGGAGGAGGGGCATTTTTGCCCTCCCTGGGCACCAGAGGCTTTCCTCGAGTCTCTGGGAGGGCAAAAATGGCCTCTCTGGGCTCCAAAGGCTCTCCGGAAGCTGGAAATGGGCCCATTTCTGGCCTTCCTGAACTTCCAGGAGTTTTTTGCCCTCCCCAAGCCTCTGTGTGCACCCTGTACTTACCTACATCCAAAATGGGCCGCGTGGAGACTTGTGGGAGGGGAGGGGCGGGGTGGATGGGACCACCCAGGAGTGGGATTTGGGGGTTCTCTGAATCTTAGCTACGGGCTCTCCTGAACCCCCAGCAGCCCACCCCTGGAACAACACAATTTAAATGTCTGCCTTGCAATCAAATTGCATGATAGCATTATAATGAACAGAAATAATACAGCAATAATATATCCTTATAAAAACAACACAAGAAGGAGGGAGGGAGGGAGGTAAGGAAGGAAGGAAGAAAGAAAGGAAAGAAAGAAGGAAAGAAGAGGGGGGGAGGGAGGAATAAAGACCTTTGCTGCTACGGTGCCATTATTGTAGGAATGCCTTACAGAAGAGAAGAAATCTATCTACAAAACCAGTAAATTTTAGAAAGTGAGAGAACCAAATAGGATGTATCTGCAGTATGTTCCACCTCCACAGAAAGACCCTGCTCCCATTAGAAGTAAAAGCAATGTAAGCCAAAATGTTAGATTTGTCTGTGGCATTCACAGATTGTAAAATATTCTGCTCCCAGGTCATGCTTGGCTTTTTTTTTTTTTCCCGTTTTGAAAGGCATTGAAAATCCTTCTTTTTCAGAAGAACTTTGACCAGGAAAAAGAACTGTGGGAGTTGCATGACTCTCAATTGCATGACTCTGATTGCTTTAAAGCAGGCAAGGAAAAATATATATATATTTTGGAATTACTAATTCGGCTCACACTGTCCCAGACGTTTTTTTTGTTGTTGTTGTTGTTGGAGATCAGAGTGATATATACGGTAAATAACTTAAAGTAAACAACATAAGCAGTTGCACATTTAATTATACTCAAATATAAACAGAAATGTAATATTTCTCACTCCAGAGTTCCATTTCATATTCTGTAATCATCTTTTCATATGCAGTTTCAAGATCTTTTTTTTTCTTTTTTTGGTCTCTGTTTATCTGGTCTTAAACTTCATAGCCTTACTAAAACTGCTGCGGTGGCAATATGTAAATTGGCACAATGGACATCTTTATCATTTTTGGTAAGGACAAGGACTGCAGAGTGTGAGGAAAAGATATAAATTTATTCGACCACATCCGAAACATGAATAGGATATGGAGTCTGAAAAGAGGCATATTTTTTCTTTTAAATTAAAAAATTCTAGATTTATTTACCCTTTTTTTGTGTGTTTTTCCTGCCCCAAAATGATGGAAATAACAGTTTCAACAATTGTAATTAGTGTGGACTTCAGGAGAAATGTAATATGAAGACCTAGGGTTGCCTGCTTCTGAAATATAAGTTGCCTTAAAACTGAGGAACCTACCTACTTGGGAAATGCACTGCAACATACACAACATTGTATAACCACAAATAATAGGAATAATAGCAATAGCATTTAGGTTAATGTATGATGCTTTACAGGACTATCTGGGTGGTTTACAATGTAGACAAATAACTTGCATATTGTTTCCAACAATCTGGGTCCTCATTTTACCAACCATGGAAGGATAAAAGGCCGAGTCAACTGTGAGCCCTGTCAGGATTGAACTCCAGGTTATGGGCAAAATTTGCCTGCAATGCTGCACTTTAACCACTGGGCCACCAGGGTTCCAAAGTTCAAAAAATATATAGACTTGAAAAATCTAGAAATGGGTATCTGGAAAAGTTGGAGTTCAACTGGATTTTTTTGCTACCCAAATATGGCCTGCTAATATTGGCAATTCTGAGTTTCAAGAAGTCCTCTTCTGCTTTAACTTCAAATGCAATATCAGGATCAAAGAGAGGCAAACCCAGCCACCATTACTGAGGTACTAGACCAACAGGAGTCAGGTAGGGTGCTATAGTTCAGCAACCATCACAGTGCCTTACATTTCTATTCTAGAAACAGTCCTTGTCAGCAGTGATGGGCTACAACTGGTTTAACAACTGGTTTGGTGAGCACACACTTTGCACATATGCACAGTGATAAAAATACAGAAATTTGAAGCTCAACTGCTTATCTTCTAGGGCAGCCATGGTAAGTAGAACAGTAGAGGCATGGAAATCAGTTGTGCTGCGCAAAGGACAGTATAGGGCAGGGGCAGGCAGGTGGGGCCAGCTGATGGTTGAAACTATTAACTGTATCAGCCCACCATTGCTTGTCAGCTTTGATTACAATGCCAGTCAGGGTTCCAAATAATAGACCCATAGCAAGCAAAACTCGGAGGCTGGTAGATTCCTCAAAGAATATTTGTATTGGATATATCATTTTGGCACAGACCTGGTGAAAACCAACTCTGAGGGTTCCCATGGTTTTCACCTAATTAAAAGTTGTTCACTTTTTCTAAAAACAATTAGTCACATGGTCCAATCACAGTTCCATCTGGTTGCCTGGTGACATTACTCCTCCTTGCTCTGACCAGGTGTTAAAATGTCCTTGGTTCCCATGAGAAAGTATTTTATTTTGGCTACAAAGTCCCAACTATCTCAATCCCCCCCCCCATCCCTCAGCTCCAATGTGGCAACACGGAAGCTCCAAGATAGCTTTTTGGTCAGGTCAGCTTCAGGATTGACAATGCCCAGATGAAATAATTCTCCCCTTACTCAAGCAAGCTCAGTTTAACAGGAAGAAAAGGAAAGGGACTGTTAATTCTTCTTTTTTTAAAAAGAGTTAACAAGACTTCCAGTTTTATATCCCAGGCGGTACAGATTACATTCCATTTTTTAAAGCTTTGTTTGTTCTATGCTTATGTGATTGATGGCTTCCGCTGAGTACCCGTTGGCAATGGATAAGCAAATATGAGTGCCAAAGTTAACACATTTTTCTGACTGAATTTATCTGAGATCTAAGTGAATTAACTTATGTTAAACAATGGCATGTTTGATGTGTCTATTTTGCCTTGCAGGTTTATAACTTGACCTACCAAGAGAGGGAATCCTTTGATCCCTGAATGTGAACCTCTTGTCCATGTCAATGTTTCATAACACCGATTTAATAATTTATTTTTTTAACACCCTTCATGTAATCTTAGGCTTCATCATACATCTTGGGAGAGACTGTAATATATATAAAGAATCCTCTAATCCTTCTATTTCTGCAGCTTATCATTTACCAATGACAATACATAATTCTGGGATTCTGTATGTGCCTAATTATTATTATTTTCTTTATGATACATGATGGTGGACTGTTGGGAATCTGTCTCATTAGTTAGAATTCTGCTAATTAACTATAACATATTTGTAGGATGAAGTGATAGGGGAAAACATAGAAGGAGATTTAATGCATCTGTAACAGATTGTGCATTTTAAAATATGGCTAATACAAGCTTGCTTGTTCATTTTGTTGTTGAAAACTCCCTTTTGACTGAACAACCAATTAATTATCCAAGTTTAATATTCAAAAGTGACTCTTTTTAAAGGAAGAGTTCAACTGTTATGTTTTCTTTTTTCCTTTTTCTCTCTAGTGGACTTACCAGATTGCAAAAATAAATCATTGCCTGATATATAGTGTATTTCTACCTTGACAACTTTAAAGACACGTGAACTTCAACTCCCAGAATCCCCCAGTGAGAAGATAAAATAATCTGTATTAGTAGCTCATGAGATGAATGTATAGAACAGGGGTATCAAACTCACATTGTCACAGCGGTGTCACATGATGCTAAACTGGGCGTGGGTGTGGCTAACATGTGACGTATCCCGCCTACAGGCCCAGAGTTTGACAGCCCTGGTATAGAATGTAATTTGCATCACATATATACTGACATCATGATGTGTGTAACGTCACTCTTCCCCTCCCCCACATCCTTGCTTCTGATATTTGAGGTTTCAAGTTTTTTAAACCATTTTGATATTTTAAATGACTTTGGGGGCTCCTTCTTGCCTGAAATGATTTTTTAAATAAAATAAAACGGTAATTTAATTTAATGCTAATGGGTCTATGGACCCAAATAGAACTTGGGTTTAAAATATTTTTTTTTCTTAAAAATAAATCTGTTCTTTTGACTAAAACTTAGATATGAAATTGGGAGAGTTGGTTTAGTGAGATAAGAACTGTTAAGAGGCAGTGGCTTGAAACTATATTTTTTTGAATGAAATCTGTAGGTCCTAAGATAAGATATAGTTCATCAAATTATGGAGATCAAATCAAAAAATGGCACAGAAAAATGCATTGTTTGTGACTATGCCTTCTGAAAAGTTACTTTAAAGGAAAGAAAGTAAGCTTATTTAAAGACCTCCAGACCTGTCACGAAGCAAAGTAGGACAGTCGTTTGTGTTGAGAGAAGATTTATTTAATTCACTTTTAAAAACTAAGCTTCCATTCCATACGATGAACACAGCCTCCCTTGCTTATAACAATTTGTTTTTTCCACAGAGAATCAGAGAGGCGCATGCTTGTACTTTAGCACTAGCAGCAAATGCCTTTGTCCACCTCTGGCACTTCAGCCTTCCCTAGTGTGAATCCCTCTCTCATATTCGGCTCCCGCTGAAGAAGCTTCTTGGATGAGAAGCAAAATATCTTCAAAGAAAAAACAAGAAAGTTCAGTTGCCTCCTAAAAAAAGCACCTTTGGGACAACCATGGCCTGGAGGACTGAAAATCTCTACAGACCTTTAGAGGAATATTTAAACCACTTGGTGGGCTTCATGATTTTGAGTTGGGAATGTGAGTTTGCTTTCCTGGCTCTTAATCTGACTGCTGCAAGAGGAAGAGTGTAGAGTTGTAATTGCAGGAATGTTCCAATCTCGGATGGCAAACCTCAGATAAAGAATGTTTCCAAGCAAATACAACTCAGGCAAACGAAGTCACTAATCTATGGATAAAGGAGGATTAGAGAGGGGAAGTAGACATATGTTAGACTTTAACTAGAGATAATTAATTGTATGGATTACTTTACTAAACAGTAACAAGAGTTAAGCAGTAACCAAAGTTAACCAATGATGGATAACTAAAAATGTATATAAATGCAAGACTATACTCCAATAAAGATCATCATGATTCAGTTGTTCATGATCAAACAACTTGACTGCCTCGTCATAACAACAGAAGAGGAGGAAGGGGAAGGGGATGGAGATGGGGAGGGGAGGGGAA
The DNA here is from genome assembly GCA_004319985.1 of Emydocephalus ijimae. NCBI lineage: Eukaryota > Metazoa > Chordata > Lepidosauria > Squamata > Elapidae > Emydocephalus > Emydocephalus ijimae. The sequence goes on from BHEV01007766.1 coordinate 8,111, forward strand.
GGAGTAGAAGGAGGAGGAGGTGATTGTCCTTGTGGATCAAATCCTTTGTTTTCAATTTTGATTTCAGAATGCACAGGAAATTACTGATGTAGTCCATTTTACTGGAATTGTATCAATGCAAAATGTGTTAAGGGACACCTCATGTACTTCAGTTATACCTACTTGTGACTCCACTAGACGTCCACCTTCATGTTGTCCAAGACAAAATTATCCAGCTCTAAGTGTTGCTGCACTATTTTTCCATTTAATCTCTATAATTTGTCTGGCAGAACGTATAGATTTCATTTAGAAAGTTATAGACGAAAGACAATTAAGTTGGTGGTAATTGTCCAGATTAGTGGATCGGAAGCTGTTCTAGCTGTTATGTTTCCTACAGAAGACATGTTATTGAACAGTGATGGTGAGGCTTATAAGGCTTACCACGGCCATTGTTCCCCTGTGGTGGTTCCCCCACAGACAAAACAATTGGTTATTGCAAGTTGTTTTGCAATTTTTTCTGCCATGTCCATGAACAAGTTTTTTGCAATAATACTAGTATCAGGGTTTTTTTCTAATTTCCTTAAATTATTATATACCGACCATCCCAATGATGTTTCCTTACCTTCATATATTACTTCAGTTTTTATGGTAATGCAAGTGTTTGGATCTGATCCTGTGCCATCAATCCCTATACCATAAGTATCCAAGGCAGGGTGTTGCCTGGAGATGGTGATTTCTACCTTATTGTCTGTGGTAGACCCTGATATTCATTTGAAATGTGACAGATGATTGCAGCCTGAGTACCCTCCCCCGGTATAATCACAGACACAAGACCAACCCGAGCACTCGACGGAACCCCTCCACAAGAGATCCATTGGTTGGGGTTCCCTGTGGCCCAGTTAATGGGTGTAGGACACAAATACTTATGATTGTGGGCGTACGTTGTTTTCCAGTCAGCCGACCCGCATGAATGTCCCCTTGGTTTAGAACAAGCAACACAAACATCAAAGATTAAAACAATTGGGTTAGTACCATCCTTGAGCATGGTGGTGTGGTTTAGGTAATAAAGTTTTCCCTCCCCCTCAGGATCAGATCTGCCAGAGGTTCTCGGAAGTCCCACCCATAAGGTGACATTGAGATGTACAGCTGTCTTGGGATTGTAGCAAATGGTTTTTGAGTTCTTCTTACATAGATGGTACATGGTCCCATTGTTTTGGCAAGTTTTTCCCATGGGAAGGCACTTCTGTGGTTGTTGGGTATGGTAGATGAGAGTTAGTTGAATGGAGCCTGCTTGTATGGTTTTGGTCAGGCAGGGGGCACAGCCATCAGACGCACTGGTGGGGTTCTGCAATCTCTTAACCTGATGTAGAAAAGGGGTGGCCTGGACATGAATGTCAGGCTGATTTGCGAATTGTCTGTGATGATGACGAGGTGAACGGGATCTGAGGACTGTCCAGGAGTCATAAATGTTGCGTATGGAATCATAGAGGTGTTGACCGGAGCAATAATAGATGGATGCAGTAGGACGAAGTATGAGGAGTGTAGTCCAAGGAGGGTGTTCAAAGGTGTTGATCTGGAAAGAAGCATTGCTGGAGATATGGAGCCATGGCTGAGGGAGTGTTGACCATCTGAGATAGGGTGGAAAAATGTCCTCAGATGTGCTGCAGGTCAACAGAAGGGGGGTGTCTGGCGTGAAGTAAGACACTCGAGATGAGATGGAGACCTTGGAGGCATGGGCAGTAAGAAGGAGGAGGAGGGTCAGCAAGGCAACGAGAAGAATCATGTTGATACGTCTGCAGGTGGTGATTTTTCTATCTTGGGGTGATATGGTCTGATGTGTCATCTAGGAACCCACAAGACACAATCTGGAAGCTGGATAGCTGCGTAGCCATGGCCCCAGGTGAGGAGAGCAGCAGGATCCTTCCAAGTAGGGTCTGGCAGTTGGCGGTAGTATACCTGTGGTTTCGGAGAATCAGGGGAAGGAGGGGAAGAAAAATGTCGCTCCGCTGCCGTTGTAGCAGGGGTGCCGGAGATATTGAGGAAGTTAAGTGTATAAAGACAGAGATTAAGGGTGTCTTGCATCGCCGGGAGGCCAAGGGCTTTTTTCCCTTTGATCAAATGTCATTCTAACGCTATTTTTACCGTTAGGTTGGCTCTCTCTACCAGGGCTTGTCCTTGACTGTTATAAGGGATGCCAAATTTGTGGGTAATTTGCCACTTAGCACAAAATTCTGACATAGCTGTGCTAGTGTATGCAGGACCATTATCTGTTTTT